>JAOXYB010021325.1:0-17267 GCA_028565635.1 Phoronis ovalis | reverse complement strand
AACCTGACATTATATCTTATAAACAGGGTAATATAATGTTTAATTTCAAATGATATCACATTCCATTGATGAAATATACCACTAACAGTGAATTTGACGTGCTTGATGTGGACGCCAGTCAGCCATTTTGGTTCCAAATAACCCCAAACTCAATGGGTTTCATTGTCACTATGAGTGTAATAACACATTTAAATTTCAAGTGGAAATCTCATTCCCTTCTCGAGATATTCCACTAACTGTGAATTTGACGCGCTTGACGTGGGTGCCAGTCGGCCACATTGGTTTCAAATGACCCCAAAATCAAAAGGCTTCATTGTCACTATGAATGTAATATTAACATTTAAATTTCAAATGGATAACACATTCCATTCTTGAAAAATCCCACTAATAGTGAATTTGACCCACTTGATGTGGACACCAGTCGGCCATTTTGGTTCTGAATAACCCCAAATTCAATAGGCTTTAGTGTCACTGTGCGAGTAACATACCATGTAAATTTCAAATGGATATAACATTCCCTTCTTGAGATATCCTACTAACAGTGAATTTGATGCACCTGACGTGGACGCCAGTCGGCTATTTTGGTTCTGAATGACCCCAAAATCAATAGGCTTCATTGTCAATATGCAAGTAATATATGATTTAAGTTTCAAATGGATATCACATTCCCTTATTGAGATATCTCGATAACAGCTAGTGAATCTTCACGTGGCGGACGCGGCGGTTGCAGGGTAAATCCAAAGTACCTCCAGCCTACTGCTGGGGGTACTATAATCTAATAGGGAATCCTTAAGCATTTTACGTTCAGTGTCTTTTCTTGGGAGATTTTAACTCTAAGCATACTTTTTTGGAAACAAAAAAACTAATGCAGCCAGAGACTGAAGTGGAAGACGCCAGATTATACCTGGTGATTGACTCTGACACACCTACTTATCAAAGATGGATAAAAAAAGGTCATGGGGAAACAATCGAATCCTGTGAAAAGCTAGATTTTGTCTTTGTCACAAGACCACTTTTAAACTCAATTCTGAGTTGTGAAGTACAAGGAGACTTGACAAGCAATCATTTACAGATTCCTGTCAATCTACAGCCTAATAGGGAACTTCTGGCAAAAGATCCCCTAAAACAATTAAATCGTTTAAGTCGTCGACTAATTGGAAAAAATTTGCAGAAGATATCTCCGAAAGTCTCGATCCTAACCTTGACTAGATAACATAGATGTCAAATGCGAACAAATCAGTACATGCATTAATACAGCACTTGACAAAAACTCAAAAATAATTAATCAGAACGAGATTATGGAGATGCTCTGCAAAAATTTTGTCCGATATTCGTCTGCAACGAAAACTTAGGCAACTAACACAGAAGAGTACTTACTCAGCTAAACTTTGGTGATCTGTGGGGGTTATATATATACACTGCCCTCTTAAACAGTACTAAGAAATTTCAAAACAAAAATATTACAAATGCACAAAAGTTTCATCAAATACATTCACAAAAGTAACCCTTTCAAAAAACAAGAACAAATGTCACTAAACGTTAACAAATGTTTTCCATAGTCAGTTTTCATAGTTCTTATAGCATAGCATAGGTCATATATCTGTTCAAAGCAAAAAAATTGAAAAAAACAATTTGACAACCACTTCTCTTGTAGGGGCAAAATCTGTGTCAAGAAGCTGATACGGCAGTGAATATGAGAGTGCCCTGAAGGAGTGTGCACAAGCATGGGAATCGAGCCCACATTATATCAACATCAGTTCAGTGATGTTGGTTTGTCCATAGAACCATTGATCCATTTCCTATGCTATAACTAACTGTAAATATAATGTATAAAGCTTGCCATAATTATATAGTAAACAAATCGATGGACGCAATAAAAAAAATACATGTTATCCTAGTCGATATAGGTATATTCTAAATAAACTAGAATATGGTGTATTTAGTAAACTTCAGTTTAAAAATTCAAAATGACTATAAGTGGAACAATTGCAAAATAGGATGCTATTTTCAAATTATATTCAAAATATATTTTGCAAGATCAAATTAGTAAAATGGCATACTATTACACAGCAAAACTTGGACAGCATATGCTGTAATAATGTATACAAATAGCTGCCAACAAATTTTAAAAATTTGCTCGCAGATTGTCTGAATGGAATACTATTTAATGTAAGAGATGGTAACGACATCCAAAACTGAACAGCACATGGTGGGACAAATCGTTTCCGTTTCTTTGTATTACTAGAGAACAAAGTGGCAATGATCTTAAGAAAAAAATTAGTGTGCACTAATCATGGAAGGCAGCAAATGTGTGTTTAAAAAAAATATATACAAGTAAAATGTTTACTGTCATGAATTTCTGTATAATACCTCTAATATTTGTTTGTAGAAGTATAAAACAGGTTTTCACGAGGGGGAACCATATCTAAACTGATGAATCCGAAATTTCCAATCTAAAATATCTGTGTATACTTTTTCATAAGCATGAACAAAAAGTATCACCTATGGATTTTATGCACGAATAAGTTTGGACAAGAATTAGCACTATATACTACAACCATTATGTGAATCATCAGTGTTTCTAATTACTAGCACAATCATTCTGTATCACATAAAATTGACATACAGGCACATAAAAGAAAAAATGCATTTAACATTCCGCACTCGAGAAATCTTTTGATTTCACTGAACGATGCCTAAACATATAGACAAAATGGGTAGTAAAAATATCTTGCCTAATTCAACACAGCTATTTACATTTTGCTTATGTCACTTTGGTCAAGCAAATAATTTAATGCCCTATAGTGTATCACTGATGTTCTATAATCTATCTACTAATATATTTCAGTTATGGTGTCTACATGTACCGTAAACTCAGTTTTTTTTTGTTAGATGAAAAAGCTGCATGCTAAGGCTTCTCAGAGTAGGGACACTACTCTATGCACTGCTAAGGCAATGGAGCAACATATTTTAATGAATGTTTTGCAGTTTACAATACATCTATCACCCATGGCCCTGGTATCTGAAACATTTCTGTAAATACTTACAATTTCATAATTCCGTATGTAAAAACTAGATACTTACACAAATCATAAAATAGCAATTTCTTGTGACGTACAACACATTTTTTCTGCAATTAAGTCATGTTTTCAAAGAATTTTAACCTTACAATGTTTCCGACAGTGGGCCCTTGATCAAGATAATTATATAAAAGTAACATAAAACATAAGCTTCAGTATGTCCCTACACTCTTACTTGAGATAATATTTATTACTGTGGACAAGAAATCATCTCTCTGACCAATTTTTATGTCACAAATTTTAACATTTTTATCCACTAAGATTCCTGATTTTGGGATAATTGGCCCTGAAAATTATGTGATCCTGTTCTAGTCCTCGACAAATAATACGTAATATGCTTCATGATGATATGTCTACTATAAAATGTAAATATATACATGTATTCCAATTTAATTTTTTTCCATTTTTCTTTACAGTTAATGTTAGATTACTTTATTTACACATTATTTCATAGTATTTTGCCTTTAGTTCTCTTATTTCATTTTCTGTGAGACATCCAAATTGATAGTATTTTGTGAGACAGTTAATTTCAAAATCCTTATTTGTTATTTTTTTTTTTAGGAACAGTAGGACTCCTGTCCTTAATTGTTGTTGTTTTGGAACTACTGTGGCTAGATCTGAAAGAGATGAAATATAAACTTAAGTTTCAAACAACAAAATAATTTGTTTGAATTGTGAAATTACTTTACATTTACACCAAGATATAATATAATATATTAAATATACAATAAAACATTCATTATTTTGCTTACTAAAATGTTATCAAAAAGTAGAACTATGATATCATAAATAGAATTTAACTTCATAATTTACTAAATTGATGCAAAATTAAATTTGTAGAAATTCTAAATTTCAATATTTTCCTAATTATGTTAATTTTTTTTTCAAATCAAAAACTTGATAAGATGTATAATCTACCAATTACAGCCTATAATACATTTTCAAGCGTTTCCATAAAACTCAGTAATAGGTCTGGTATTCCTTATTAACCACAATGTAATATTTTTGTCAGCTAGTTATTCTTCAATTTGTCAAAAAGGTGTAGTGCTTGCTTAGGGCAGATCTCAAAAGTTCGCAAACCGATCCTATACGAACAGTGTTCGTTTGGTGGGTGCTTCAAATCCCCTTATATACAGATGTGGGTAAAAATTGCAAAACTATCTGGAAATACTTACAAAATTTGGAACCCTAAAAACCATATAAACCACGATTTCTGAATTGGTTCAATGCTCTTTCGCTTGGAATCAAAATTACAACATTCTTATGTATTTTACATTATTGCCGTAAATAGGTCTGATTCCAAAATGTTGCGGCAGTTGCAGCTGACTTTATTCAGAACAGTGGCACTGGGAAAAATGCTCTACAAAAAGACTGCAACTATAAATAGTTTTGCTGACAAAAATCCCTCTCTGACATTGCAGGCACTTCAATTGAAAATGTTCTGCTTTTAACAGGCAGATTTGGTCAAGAGTTTGTATGCACATGTTTTGCAGACCACATATCGCCTGACAACGATTCATGCAAATGAAAAGGTCATCACTATTAATACTCGGCTGTTCGCAATCAGGATTTTTTTAGCCAACCATACTCTATTTAGATAAGACTCATTTTATGTTTATCTCACTATCATTTATTTAGTTCGAACGTTTGGATAACAAACATGGGTTTAGGAAGCTAGGAAAAAAATTGTGTTACAAAAAATCAAAGATATTTTGCATTAAACTATTAGAAAAAATGATTTTAAAAATAAAATGGAACATTAAATAAACTGTTTACTCAATCAGTGTTCTAAAAAAATGTGATATTTATTATTAATAGGCAAAGCTATTTATGTGGTAGCCCCCAACATATGGGTGTACTATAAATTGATTGAGGTGCTTGATTATATGACCAAGAACATGAACATGTATTAAAATAACACTATCAACAAGTGTTTTAATGCTGTTTTTTTCACAGGATGTCAAAAAAGTTGACTTAAAATGAATGCTAGAGATAACAGACAGCAAACAAAATAATGCACTTGTGTGTGCGTGTATGCGTGCGGCATGTATGTATGTATGTATGTATGTATGTATATATTAATACTTCTACTAATTACATGCTGTTCAGCCAGGAAGTATTGATAAGATTAAGAAATGAAAGTACATGTATAGAGAATATTGCATTTGTTTCTTTTTGTATGAAAAATAACAAACCAACATCCACATGTTTAGGGGCAGAGGTGGGTGGTAAGTAACCATGTGTGATTTTGTATCGGAAAATCACAAACCAACACCGTCCTTTTAGAGGTGGGTGCGTGGCTAAATCTATATGAACAATGTTCGTATAGAATTGGTTTGCAAACTTTTGAGATCTTCCCTTACTTACCAATCATTTATCACGCCTTTGCACTGTTAAAACTGAGGTTTGTGTAAATTAGCTCTACTAGGATATACTGCAAAAAACAAAGAATGGTGAATACTATCTAAAAGCTATCAAAAATGACTAAATTAATTGCTTGGAATCAAATTTGTCTTAGCATGCGAAACATAGCAATTAAGATTGATCATGAAAACAAAAGTCAAAGAGACAAGAAAAGACTAATTAAAATAATGATGTAACCTCAATTTTAATGTAAGATTTCATCAATTCAAAGCAAAAGTAAACTCACCTGATATTTCTGCAGAATTCACAACCACCACTCAGTTTTAAGGCTCCTTTTATTTTATATTAATTCCAAGTTTCCATATTGTTCCTTTTTGTACATCTTCTGCATAGCAACCAAAAATAATACAGTCAGTATCCGATGTTCTTACACATGTTAAGCTTTTTACATTCATCATTTATCTGAATAAAAATAATCTAATCACATAATTAAAATTTAAATCACTCCTTTATTGCGATCCTTCTCCATCTTTTAATGAGATGTGTTATCCATCTTTTTTCCGATATATCTATCCTTTTTAAGGATATCTGATCCATATCTTTGGGATTTTACATCCATCTTCTTTTGGGATTTTGGATCCATCTTTGAACTGGGATTTTTTTTATTTTTATCATTAATTTTCTACACAAAGGTTGTTTCAGATTTAGACATATTGAAAATACACGCAGTAACCAGCAACTCTCAATCCACACATAATAATACAGTGAACAGTGCTTTCAAGACAGAATATATATTGTGTAGGACTGCAAGCAATACCTACAAACTCAACAGCCTGTCCTGATTAGCAAGTAAGTTTACTTTCAAGACACAGTTTCATGGAATGTTTGCGCATTATATAGCAAGTCTTAGCTTCATTTCTTTTTTAAAGAGCATTCACATGACAATTTAATATCAAACTATACACAAAATTAATCTTATTTAGTCTTGGATTCATGATTCTCCTTAAAAGTCTGTGCCTAACAGCAGAATGAGATCACAACATATTTTAAAAATATAAATATTGAAGTTTTTAACTTGTACATAATTCCTTCTCATGGAAAAAATAATAGAACATGTATTAGAATCATACAGCAGGCCACAGTAGCGGACGTCCTGTATCTGAGACTAAATCTGTTACTTTTTTAATTACATTTATGCTCAAGATGGAATCTTACGTAATTTCAGGTGAACTGTTTCGAAACAATCTGTCTATGTTTTTAAAACAACAATACAAATCCAAATTTCATAAAATTTGCAACTCAAGCTTAATGGTGGTGATATCTATAAATATTTGTCAGAAATCTTTCACCACTGGTGAATTTCGTGATAACATAATGAGGTTACATTTGCAATCAGATGAAATATTTTACCCGAAATTATGCATGATTACGATTACATTGGTTTAAGTACACTTACATATTAATTATTTTATACAGAATTAATCCTAATTTGAAGGTGCTACTTTTCAGTTTTAGTAAATTTACATAATTATTTAAAATAGGAAAATGTACATACTACAATTTCCTTGTAGTCCTATTTTTTATAATTAGGCCAGATCAAAGAAATCCTGTCTAATGGGCGTAACTGCTTCAAATTTTGGCATTTTCAATCTTTTGCTAATAAACCTGAGTTTTTTGTCATCTTCTGCATTTTTTCTCTTAACACTAAAAAATTAAAAATGCCTGACTGACTTGGTTTGTAAGGGCTTTTGCACGTTAATCACTTTAAAAAAAAATGAAAGTAAAAAACAATTCCCGACCGACTCGGTTTTTAAGGGCTTTCGTCTATTAAACAACATTTTTGGTGTGGCCTTATACCATTATTGCAATAATTACTTAAACTGAGAGCAATATAGAAAACTTATATATAGAATGTATAGAATAACATATTGACAATCAGTTATAAAAACATCAGTGAAGACACCTTATATAACACCTGATAATAAACCACCTTGGATCTGACAAACACTTCCATCCCTAAATATCCCACGATATTAAAGTATTTACCAAGTTATTAACTTAATGTATAATAACCAGCTAAAAATCATGTACTAAATTCCCCGTATGGAATCACAGCATAGTAAGTATTCACTAGGTTGCACAGCAGCTATAGTGCAAGCTATTGCATGGGAATGTATCTTTTCTTTTTTTTACAATTAATCTTCTCGGACACAAAGAAGTGAAATTTTGTATAGCAATTACTGTCCAGCACATAACCTTGATATTTGACCTAAATCTTGTCTTTTAACAATGACAGATGACGGCAATACTGCCGACATTGGCAAAACAATGACGGCCCAGGCAATTGTGACTCTGGCTAACAGTTAAAATGTTTCCTGCCACACAAAAAATTTAAGGAAATATACTTCTATACACATTTTAATGATCAAATAATGCAATTTAATTTAGTCATTCAAAATTCTTATATGCAACTAAAAATTAAAATGTTACACTGTTCTGTAGACAATGTTAACACTCATGTTCAAAATGTTATGGCTATGGCAAATGAGAATAATGTTTTAAATGTTTTGAATTTAATGAACTGACTTTAGAAAACAGCACTGAAGTTTACTAAAATTACAAGTCCAATGGTAAGCATAAACAATACCTGCACAGTAAATGCTACACTACCTTTTCTTAACATTTCTGCATAATTAGATTACAATTTCTGTTGGTTTATACAAAATATTGTTATGTTGCTAGTAATAAATTAATCCTGAAATCCATAAAATTTCTAAAAAAATACTATCAGTTGTAATGTCATGGTAAATTTCTGTCATATACAAAACCAAGCATAAATCATAAACATCTTTTAATATCCTAACGTTGTCCTGTAACATCATCCATTTTTGTATGAAACAGGAATAGATAGATTAGACCTGCACAGTAAAGGTTATTGTAAGTATTTGTTTAACTGCAAGAATCAGTGTATATAGTATTGTAATGTCACCCAATTACCTTTTTAATAGTCAAGATGTATTTTGAAAAAGGAATTGTTCCAGAAAATAATACAACCTAATTAAGCATCTGTAGAATCAACACTATAACCTGACAGTCACTGCACACAGTTCACTATGATATATACCCGCTACAATTATGTCCATGAATTAAATTCAATGTATTACGACCTATAAAATGAGAAAACATTGTTTAATCTTTTGCATTGGGAGGTTGAAAAGTTTGCGCAAAACAAGAATTCAGCTCCTGCACCAACAGTCCAATCATATAGAGTACTACTATGAAGTAGGTAGCACTTCTAATATGCCGCAAACTGATCAAGCTATACAATTTTGGTTGGATTTGGTTTACAAAGAAGAATAATGTAGACTTCCTGACTTGGAAGTAGTCACAGCAAGATCAAGAATTTAGCAAAAGCCTATTGATCACAATGGAATTTGCTGGATTTTCACAATGATTTATTATCGTCGATGGAAACTGATGTAGGTAATTAATGGCCATGAATACAAATTATTAATTCCACCGAAATACCAACAAGTCATATCATGATCATAAGACCTCCGGTCAACAAGGACTACGCCGAACCTTACTTCGTATTAAACAATGGCCACATGGGTGTAGCATATGTAGTGATGTTCGTTCAAAACATTTCAAACGATTTTTCTGAACATATTCAGAGAAACGAACATATAACTGACAGTAGTTACAAAAGGCTCTTCATATACAATTAGAATATTCAAAAAAGTGAGAAAATTTCCACCAATACCGATCAAATATGAGGCCGCAATGTTCGGATTTAGTTTATTTTGAATCTGATTCTGAATCTGATTCTGGGGATAATAAAGTTGTGCATCTCAAAATTGTTCAAAAATTAATTTTTTTATAAAATTCGATGATGTCAACAGATTCCACAAAAAATACAATGCATCTCTTTGCTCATTTCTGCTTTTATGGTAAACCGTCTTATTTGCTAATTTCCCAGATATTTCAAACGATTATCCTGAATATATTCACAATTTGTAGCAGATAACAAACATGCAAGTGACATTAGTTGTAAAAGGTTCTTCATATACACCTAGAATACTCGGAAAAAAGTTTTTAAAAATTGTTGCTAAGCAACTAAATTTCCACCAATACCGATCAAAATATGAGGTCGCAGTGTTTGGACTTGGTTTATTTTGAATGCGATTCTGAATTTGAATCTGGGGATAAAAAATTGCGCACCTCAAAATGTTCAAAAAGTCTGTGATGTCAACAGATTCCGCAAACATTTCTCTGCTTATTTCTGCTTTTATGGTATCTCGTCTTATCTACTAATTTTCAAAATATTTCAAATGATTTTTCTGAATATATTCATGGATTTTTAGCGGAAAAATGAACAAGCAAGTGACATTAGCTATAAAATATTCTTCATATACACCTGAAATGTTATTGCTAAGCAATTAATTTCCACCAATACCGATCAACGTTCAAACTTCTGTGGATAAAATAAAGTTGTACACCGAAAAATTATCCATTTTCAAATATTCCCAGGAGAATAACTTCTATTTAATCCCGGGAACTAGATTCAAGATCATTCAAAACCATATTCAAATTTAACTGGTACAATGTGATGATTTTTGTTTGAAATTTGGTTGCTTTGCAACTAAATTCACCTATTTGAGTATTTCAGAAATACATGAAGAATCTATCATAACTAATAGCACTTTTTTGTTCGTTTCCTGGTAAAACCGGCAACAAGCAAAACATTATTTGTGGAATCAGTTAAAATTACTTATTTTTATGTAAAAAAATTACTTTGAACATTTTGAGACGAACAACTTTTTTATTCCAAAACGATATTCATAACCAGATAAGCTAAATTTGAACATTGCGACCACGCAGTTCATATTGGTGGAAATTTAGTTGCTTGACCACAATTTGTATTCAGGTTTCAGGTTTATATGAAGAGCCATTCAAGCTAATGTCACTTGCAGATTCATTTTTCTGCTAAAACTCTGTGAATATATTCAAAAAAAATTATTTGAAATATTTTGAAAATTAGTAGACAAGATGGGTTACAATAAAAACAGAAATGAGCAGAGATAATTTTTGTGAAATTTGTTGGCATCATCGACTTTCATAAAAAATGTACTTTTTGAACATTTTCAGGTGCACAACTTTTTTTGCTCCCAGAATCAGATTCAGATTAAAAATAAAGTCCCGAACTTTGCGAACGATATTGGTGAAAATTTAGTTGCTTAGCAACACTTGTTTTTCACTTTTTTGTGCGTATTCTAGATGTATATGAAGAACCTTTTATAACTAACGTCACTTGTATATTTGTTTTTCTGTAAAAATCCGTGAATATATTCAGAATAATTGTTTGAAATGTTTTGAAATTTAGCAGATAAGATGGGTTACCATAAAACCATAAAAATGAGATAATTTTTGGGGAATCCGTTGACATCACAGACTTTTATAAACAAATTGACTTTTTGAACATTTTGCAGTGCGCAACTTTTTTATCCCTAGAATCAGATCCAGAATCAGACTCAAAATAAACCAAGTTGAACATTGCAACTTCATATTTCGATCGATATTGGCCGGAATTTTTTTTCCGCTTTGTGTGTCTCAGGTGTATATGAAGAACCTTGTACAACTAATGACACTTGTATGTTCGTTTTCTGCTAAAAATTTGCTGAATATATTCAGAATAACCGTTTGAAATGCTTTGGAAACTTCACCTCGGGAAAAGCAGTGGAAACAAGAAAAATGTGAAATGTCGTGGTTTTTTTATCAAATTCCTGCCATTGAGGGCATTTCGATTTTTTTTTCTAATCTGAATCTGAATCTAAATGTTGAATTTGATTCTGAATTTGGTTCTGACTTTATGTTGAACTGATTCTGAATTTGATTCTGACTTTACGTTCGTCAAATCAAGCCGGTTTAAGTGACTGTACAGCTGAAACTGCGAACATTGCTTAATACTAATTGTTGCGCATATTGGAACTTAAACTTATGAATTTTGAATTATCAGTGGAATGCCACTGCAGTATTTGAACTTAGATATGTATTATTGAATCTCATTGGAACGGAATTGAGAAGTTACATTTGTTAACATTGAATTATCAGTGGAACGTCACTGAATTGCTATTGTTGCTGTGAGGACCCTGAAATGAAGAGGGACCGAGTTTTATTAGATTGTCACGAGACCCCTGAAAAGAAGAGGAACTGAATTATTATTTGTTGCTGTGAGAACCCTGAAATGAAGAGGAACAGAGTTTTTATAGATTGTCATCAGATCCCCTAAAGGGAGAGGAACTGAGTAGTTATAGATATTGTCTTTAGAATCCTGAAGTGAAGAGGGACTGAACTGTTATAGAATATGAAACTGTCGTCTATATTAATGAAACTTTGTTGGTGGAACACCATACTGATGCTATGTAAATTTCAGTCCTATTGCAAAACATTGTTGGTTGAACACCATGTTGCTAAGTTCAAAAGTTAACTGTTATTGGGTTTATTGGTGGATAGTTTGATAGTTAATGGTTATTAATTTTTTATTAATGGAACGCCAGATGTTACGTATTTTAGTAATAATGCATGTGAACTTGCTCCAGATTAAGACACGTGCCCATGTGTATAGTAAAATGCTGCACGTGCGTGATTGAGATCCTGCTCACGTGATTCGTTTTAGAGAGCTGCTCATTTTGATAGCATTCTTTTGCAATCATGCAGTCCAAGTGTACACATCGAGACTGTGCCTCCTCCTCAATATTATTTACCAAGGAGTCTCTCCACAAGCACAAAGCTGAGAGGCATAATCCTCATGGATTAACAACTTTCACATGTCCAGTATGCACCTACACTAGCAGAAGGCGACCAGAGCAGAAGGCGACCAGATCTAAGATGTCACCTTACATGCTACCATCCAACCGAAGATCCCATTTGTGAACTACCAAAGACTTTTATTGCTGAATTATCTGTAGCATCCCCGCTCGACTGTCACGTTCCAGATCTTACGTCATTATTTCTCTACCTATGTCTCCTCCTGCAGCAGAGTATTCTGAATTTTATGAAAATATTTCTGTTGATGAAGAACACGTGATAGATATCGATAGCGATATTAAATTTATTGATGAAATACCAGCAGTACAAGGTATGAGACAAGAGGTGGTTTGCAGAGCAAAGCGAATTATGAAATGGATAGATAACATTACAGAAGACATGGTGCGTAGTGTGGATGAAGGGCTGGAATTTGAGGTAAATGAAGACAATATGAGAAGATTTGTGAGGCTGGAAAATGATGGACTTTATAGTAATCAAACTTTAAAACAGTTACATTTAATTTATATTACAACAGGGACATTGAATTCTGGAAGGGGCAGGTGTAACGTAACGCCTTTGACGCAGTTACATTATACTAGTCGCCATTTCATTTAGGTTACTCCTGTTTATTTGGAAAGAGGCCACAGCATATTTATCATAGCTTTGGTTGTAATAATTTCGCTGGATTGTACGCTACCAATTATTATGATTCTTATTGTTGATCTTAACTGTAATTGTTCTGAATTGCAACTTCAAAATATGAGGCTTAATTTGCGGTATTTGACGAACCTGGCAGTCTTACTTATTTTCCTCTGTGATGCTTGTCGTCACCAGGCGCATGTTACAATATAATTTACAGTACTCAGAAGTAAACCACAATTTGTACACTCCAGCTGCTGTTGAACGCCCAGGCCAAAAATCTCCTTTTTCACTTTAAATGAAAGTGTTGCACTTATTTGAGTTTTCACTGTGTTACACCATTGTACATTTCTACAAGCTTTAACTTATCAACAGTTCTTATTCCTTGAGTCCTGATTATCTGCCTTAGAATACTGGTCTACTATTCTTGTCCTTGGTTTTTTGAGGCCTTAATATAATATCTGCAAACTCACCTTTATTTTACTAATTATCCTTTTTTTACAGGTAAATGTTTTACAGTGGCTTAATTTGTACTCATCACATGATTTTCTGACTATACTTGTTCGAACTGTCATGTTTGACTGATCAAATGTGGTCTGACGAGTTCGAGCACGGTGTCCTTTTTTGAAATAGGTTTGTTTCTTTAAATACTGACCTCTTGACCTCTTGTAATATTTATGTGGTAAAAATTGCAGGTCTCCTTTGGTTGACTGTGCACTGTGAACTGAGATCACTCAGAAATGTAACTGGGAAGCAGTAAAGTGCAAATTAATGTGAATTCCTGTGTCATTTCATATTACATAATGAGCTAGAATTTCAATGGATTTTGTGTCATGTCTATAGTAAACTTATGTTGTTAAGACAAACATTATGAATTGTGGTTTAATACAGTGCATTTAAATGCCTTTCTATTTTTTTTACAATTGTTCTAAAAATTAATCAAGATTTCTTGGGAAAATCTGCATTTTCTTCAAGAATTTGTTTCTTTGTAGAAAATTATGAAAAAAATAGTAATGCATTGTTTGGTTATACTCAAACACAGTGTATATGTAGACACTTACTCAATCTCACTCAAATGTGTACATTTAAATGTTCAATTTGTGTGACATTTTCTCAGAAATAACAGACAGGTGCTGTGCTGCTCTCTAGAGAGAGCCACTCAAAATTCACTTTTATGTTTATTTGCAGGGGGTTAGAACATCCAGGCTTAGCAGTCATAAAAATCATTTCTTGATGGAATGAATTAGTTGGCATTGTTAATTATATGTTTCTGCATGTCCTTATATCATTAGTTCTGCCAAGCCCAATATTTCCCCGGAATATTTCGTTCTCAATTTAGCATTACATAGCCAATATAGGACCCAATGTCTGTAATTCACATGCCCAGTAAAGATCCGGCATGCATATTAATAAGCCTTTTTTCTCTTTCTTTTTGCCCCCAGGCAGCTATATGGACATTTCTATATGAAAGTTGCCTTGATTTCGCAGAAAGTGAGAGAAATCATAATTTGAAAATGTAATTTTTATCAAAATTTAAGGGAATTATATCCAGGCCTAGAAAGTACCCCAGTTTTATGTGTATTTTTAACTAATTCCACCTCATGGTCTGTGTTTAGAGACTGGTTAAGACTGCACGAATAATCAAGACAGTAGGCATGATTATCTTTATTTGTGACTGAACAGAATTTTCTGCGAAGAGTTAGTCAATTTTTGCAAACTCACTACAAACTATAGTAATTATGTTAATGTTATCTTGTTCGTTATAGGCTTCCAGGAGTTACTACATCTAACTATATCATGTACATTTTTTGGATTTTTTACCATGATATTTTTTTGCAAATAAATTTTTACCATGGGGTATACAGCTTTTACCGTGGGGTAACTTAAGGTTTTTTATTTTAGATATCAACAAGTTTTTTTGGCTAGTACCTCCCTGGGGACACAAGAATATCTAGAAAATATCTTTTGAAATGTTTTATTTTAATATTTTAGCTTTCTACAATTAGCACACATAAATATAAGGTTTTAGATGTGTCATAACATTATAATGACCTTTGAATTTGAGAACATAAATTCTGTCATGTTACTTTAGATTTAACATACCTCTGAGATAAAATATACAACATAAGAGTGAACAAATTTAATATGTGCCAAAGAAACAAGTAAGACGGCAATTAAACTTGGGTTGTCTATAATGGAGGTCCTTGTGAACAAAGAAGAATGTATAAATATGACAATGTACTGTAAAGGCAAGGAGAAAGCACCTACGGACAGCTATAAAAGTTTGCACCACCATTATTATTAATTTTTTTAATGACACCTCTAAACTTCTGTTCTGTTTTAGAGGAGAGGGGAATTAAAGCACTTTTAAAAAAATCCCACTACCCATATATTTAATAAAATATATTTATAAATACATACTATGTATGGGTTAGAAACCATACCACCCATGTTTCTTTTATTCAAGTGCCTCCCCCTGAACTAAAAGTTTAACAGGCCTGATTAGAATTTAACAATAACTGGTAATGAGGGTTAATATATATTTTAAAATGTAATTAATTTGACAGGGTTTCGACAACTGGGTTCAGTTACAGACACTGGCAGTCAACAGCCGTGTTTCAAGCCAGTTCGACGAACTGAATTTTAACTGCTAAAAGAAGCCTCGACTCCACTGTCAATTTTTCAGTATTTTTTTCTTTTAAAACAATGATGTACATTTTAGTTAATTCAACACACGAGTATGCTATATACTTGTTGTGAAGCGGTTAAAGCTTTCATTTAAATGGATGAATGTAATTGCTATTTCCAAATGATGATGACTTGCATGGTGGAACGAAATGACACTAATTTAGAAAACCGTAACAATTTTACACAGTATCTATCCACCCCTGCCATAGAAACCACAACCTTAAAATGGCCCGTCAAAGGAAGATCAAGAACCATAATACACAATTTCGTAGCAAAACCACAAGTGTGGGACATCGTGCAACATCTATTAGTTTTATCATTGATTTCGTAAGCACAAAGTGCTATTATTACGATCTATAGAAGTTATTAACAACTTTTAAGAAGCTATTTACGTGAACGAGACAAATGTGCTATCCAAAATATCCAAGTATTGGGGATAATTGATTTCACCCCATTTTTTTACCATGAGTATCACAATAAATGAGAATGCACGTACTACATACAAAATAAACGATTCCTCTTTTACCATTCCTAAAGTGTACTAATTTGTATATATAGAACTTAAATGTACTAGCTGACTTGTGTGAAAACATAGGTACCATGACGCAGATTTTGGTATAATTTCCTCTCAAAATCATCGTTAATAACAAAGTTGCAACAACACAAATTAGGTAGAATTTTGATTTTATCATTGGAAATTACTATTATTATGTGCTTTAAACATCAAATACAAATTTAGTGCAAGTGGAGAAGCTAAAATTGACAGTTTCTTTTGAAGAAATGTTCAAGTGGAATGAAAGTTAATTTCCCCCCCATTTTTTTCACAACTCCTACAGCAAAAAGAAATACATCCAACTGAAGAAAAATTATTACCTTACCTGTAGCTTAAATGGATGCTGTTACACTCCAACAAAAACTAAATAAATTGTTGTTGCGCACAGTACACGTAAAATTTAAAATCTATTCAGTCCGGGGAACAAATATGAGTAGCAAGCTCACACTCCAAGCGACAGCACGTGGATTTTATAGCGTTTGCTGTAGATAGTTGATCAGCGAAAAAACAATTTATAAAATTTGTTTCTGGCTTCACAATTGAAAAAAATGTAATATTTTTGTAACGAGCAGAATTATAATTCAAAAATTGACTTTTAATCAATGTGTTTAGTCAACTAGGTACTGCCCTTGCGTGAGCTTGAGCGTGTGGTTCTAATTTAGGTCAAAGCCCAGATAGTGTTAAAACCAGCAGAAGTTGGCCTCTTGCAAAAACACTCACCGTATGTCAAAAAATTCCATCCAAAATTCTTATCTAGCTTGTTTATCTCCAATACTCCTTCTTGTGTTATCTGCCACTTGAAGCTTGATTAATACTCCTCAAGGTATCATTTCTAAAAGTCACTTTGAGGAGTATGAACCAAGCTTCAAGTAGTAGATAACACAAGAAGGAATATCAGAGACAAACAAGACAACAATTTTGGTTTGAATTTATGGATTTTTTTGACATACAGTGTGTGTTTTTGTAAGAGCTAGGCCAACTTCTACTGTTTTTTAACACTATCTGGATCACGACGGTAGTACTACCCTTAGGAAACTTGCAGGCTAAGATAGCCATCCCTTAGCATGTCCTTAACCATCCGATGGCTAGCTAAGCCATCGGATGGCTAGTGCTAACCATCACAATTTTCGATGGTT
>JAOXYB010021314.1:0-17269 GCA_028565635.1 Phoronis ovalis | reverse complement strand
ACCCTATAGTATACGATATAAATTAAAACATTAAAAGGTTTACCAATATCCTATGACTTAGTGAATTGATACAATTTCGATTTCTTTCTTCTGTCTTCTTAGTGTCTGCCTTCTAATTTTTTCTTTTGAGTTAATAACTTCCTTGGAAAAACACAAACCGCACTGCGTTTGTGGCAAGTGTGACGTGATTTATGACATACATGATGTATGACGGTTCGGTGGTATATTCTTATAGAAGGCTACATGCACCAGGAAAAATTGAAATATTGAAAAGGTATAATTTTGAAATTGAAGTTCTATCATATAATATCTGTTGTACTGTAAACAGTAAAAATGTAGAAATATGAAGTTGGACTCTAAATAATATGTGTTGATAGAAAATTTGAAAGTATTATTTTATATTATTCATACACGCAGAGACGGCAAAATGAGAATGTTTGGAATGGACAGCAACTACAGCCTACTTTCTCCGGAGGACGGATATAGCCAATAAGTACATGTTTAGGGTAGTGTTTGTGTATTTTTGTGTCTATATGCCAGTGCAGGAGTTGTAAATCATCAAAATGGTGACGCAGCACCAGGAGTATAATCCCGGGGGTATAATATTTTAACTCATATATGGAATTATGACATTCGCGAGCCTTACCCATCAGAAGTTGTTTAAGGGGCAGCGCAAACTCCGGAAATCAGGACTGATTCTGGTCTTAATAATGGGCCCAAATATCTGACGTATTGGTCCTAACACTTTCTTATTCAAAAACTATCATCTTCCGAAATTAACAAAAAGGATGAAAAGTCTTATGCCGCAATGCTTCGATGGTTTTAATTTGTTATTATCAAGTGAAAATATATAAATATTTCATGTCGCACAACATTTAAATTTAAATTTGTTGAATTTTAACTCAATAAATATGAAGGGACCGTAATGGCATTCCCGGGCGTCTGCATTAATGTTTAACTGATTGTTAACCATCTGACTTGTTTACACTCATAGATTTGTACTTTGCACTTGATAATAACAAACTAGTACCGTAGGGGTATTGAAAGATATCATTGGACGGGCGTACGGGTAAGAGTTTGTTAACTTCGAAAGACGATAAATTTTGAAAAATATCTAATCCCAGATGTCGGTGAGAGTTTGGTAATATTTTTATTTAATGTCGAAATACGTCAATTCCTTATTATAACGGACGGGAGGTGAATTAGTGGTGTGTTCCATTACAGTTTCTGCAGTTTCTACAGCTTGTAAACTAGAGACACGTAGTAGTAGTAGACTGGACTCAGTCTGAATAATGAAGTTTGTATCATTGAATATTTTTTTTACTCACCTTTATCCGGGGGGGGGGGCACTTACATATATGATGAATACAGGGGTGTCGCCTAAATGGGTCAATTTTTCACCAATAAATCCCTAAAAATGGGTCCACTTTTCACAGAAATGTCCCTAAAAATGGGTCCACTTTTCAGCAGAATCCGGAAAATGGGTCTTTTTTTCGAGATTTGTTTTAAAGTTCCGCAAGAACATTTAAAAAATGGGCCCCTTTTGTGACAGAAAACGCTATTCTAAAAATATGATCAGTAACACTCCAGCCTTTACCAAGAACTAGGATTTTACTTTTATTTTGTAAAAAAAGCTGGAGCTGTTTTGAATGAACTATTTCAAAAATTGGACAATTTGGTTAATATATATCTTGTGGCACTGTTCATTCAGAATGAATGATGAGTAATTTAAACATTTGGATTTGTTGACAATAATAAAATACAAGATGTGTATGTACAGTAAAAGTTTAGAATATACTGAAGAAAATAACAATGTATATGTATTATTTAATAGACGTGTTAATGCTATTTAACTTGTGTTAGTGGCTCAATGTATTGTGATTCATATTTTGTATACTATAATACATTAAAAAGAATAAAATAATCAAAACTCGGATGCACCTGTTTGTCATTGTATCTGTGATAATAATAACGTGTATACCATGTGTGATACATGATCCCGTTAAATGGCTTATCTCGTCATGATTGCGGTATATGTAAGATACAATGGTGCATAATTACAGTAGCCTTCAAAAACTTCACATTGAATTAATCATCGCATTTCTTGCAACCAGGCACGTAACGTGCTTTCCGTGTTTAGGGTATATATTTAACTAAATAGTGGCTTATTTAAAACCTATGTTCGTGCATGTAGACCAACCCTATACACAAGTGACTGCCGGGCAGGTTGTTTAATATTGAAATAGTTTATCTTTCGCAATTCAATTATTATAGACAAGTTGGAATGATTTTACACTTTCGATAGAAATCAACGCTTCGTCATTTTCTAATGAAAATCAAACATCTTCTTCATGTGTACAATCGAATCACTGTCCATATTTTTTATAGGCTTCTGTTTCTTTCTTCGGCTACATACTTATAATTGTTTAGTTTATTTCAAGTATTTTCATATGTAAATGAATCAACGTATCTACTATTCATCCTTTTGTGCAACTATGTTTGAAGACGGTACAAACAGTATTATTGTATTATTATTTTAAAAGTTGCTATAACAGCCCTGTATTATAAAATAGAATTAAGATAAATAAACAGATGTATAACAATGTTAATAATGTCATTGCAACAACTAAATCAGTATACAATAAAACATTAGTTGATTCAATGTAATATTATTTCTGGAATTAATAACGTTGTCAAATTAAATGTTTGTAATGTTGTTTACGTAATCCATTCACATAGAGCAACTGCGGGGCTATCAATAAGTGAACGCGTTTACATTATCTAGATCTAGTATGAAATATTACTGATACCAGCTTTCTTTGATAGAATTTTTACCATACTGTTTATATTAACATACAAAGATAGTTATAAATGTACAGTTAACAAAGAAACAAAAACAAATGTGAAACATATATTACTACAATAAAAATATGTTAAATAGTAGAAAATGATGCATCCTTCTTTAAATCTAATCAAAACTAGAACTCATCATTTAAAAGTACGTGTCACCTTGGAAATCGTCACGCAGCGCGTTCCCTACCCACCTGACAATATAGACAAGAGCAAAATCCTTAATCTGTACAAATTCCCTATCCAATGATACCAAATGTGGAGAGGTATACCAGGGGTGCTACGAAATCGAATATTTTTACAAGTTTCTTCTCTACTATAGGTGAACGCTTGTTAAGTACGAAACATAAATTATGCAAATGAATGATCGAGCGACGAGGCTTTAACATTATCCATCAGTACCTGTTAAATATGTAGGGCGTAAGACCTACATTCCTTTTTAGTAAAGATTACAGAAAGACAAAATTAGGCAAGAAATACTTACGTTCAAGCACTGCAGTCAACTAACATCATTAGGTGCCGAGAGGGTCCAGGTGAATTGCTAACTATCGCGTCATCACGTGAAACACTGATAACGATAAACTGTATATGTCAGTCTAGAAATTAAGAAATGATGCAAACTAATTAATCGTGGAAACTGAAACATTTACAGAGACAACAATTTCATATTTAGAAAAGTCAACATTTTTAAAGGATTTTAGTGGCTCATTTGTTGTAGCTTGATTGTTGTATATTTGTTACTTCCGATTCTATTATAAGATAATCTGCTGACTTTTTACAATTTTTGTTCTCCCAATGAGAAGTAGTACATGTTATCAAGTCAGGTCAGCCAGTGTCCCCGTTTTTAACCAGTGACAAGCTGTATTTAAGCTGGGTTTTCCAAATGGTTCGGGTTACTCCTGATATAAGTCAATATAGGGAAAAAATTGTTTAGAAATTTAGGTATTAAATTGGAAAGCCAATCTAAAACAAGAAATACTTACGTGTAGTCACTGCAGTTAACTAACGTCATTTGGTATCGAGAGGGGCCAACAAATTGCTAAGTATTACCTTATCACGTGAAGCACTGATAACGATTGTCAGTGAACAAACATTCTATGGTATGACGCAAAGAAATGAATCGTGGATAGAATATATTAAGCTTAGATATTTAGGACAAAGCAGGCAGCATTAAAATAATTTAAGTATTCATGTGTTGCAGCATGCTGTTTGTGTACGTGTTATTTCCAATTCTATTACAATAGAGAATCTTATTCGTTGGCTTTTTAAAAAATGTATGTATCCTTTTCCTCTCCCTATGATATGTAGAACATTTTACATGGGGTACACATACACACACACATTTATTATTAGTAACCGCTGATAGTTATCCTGGCGAAATATCTGGGTTCGTGCTCTTATCTCCGTTAGGACAGTCGCAGTGATTTTACGCAATTGTGTAGTCTGTTGGTTATTACCATATATATGCTTGTTACAGTTGTTATAGACTTGTTACATGATTTTATAGAGTGGACATTTTTTCAGCTTCATTGATTACCATTTTAGAATTATTTAACATTTATTTACTAATTAGGGTTGCTCCTACAAGGCAAGCCTATTGGTATTGTACGATTTCTTTCTTCTTTTTCTTTTCCTTTTTTTTCTTCCAATTTTCATCAAGCTATTTCTCGAAGACGGTTACAGCTAGGAACTTGATACTTGATGTATGACATCCCTGGGGTAGGCCATTGTTGATCTTGAGGTCAAAAGGTCATTTGAAGGTCAAAGGTCAAATTTTGAAAATTGATCAAAATGTTCAAAAATGATGGTGTTAAGTTACGACAAAGTAATTTTGATGACTTTTTAAAATGTTTCAGTACTAAAAGTTTGTTTTTTTATTTTTTGGCATGTTTTCAATTAATTTATCGATCGTCCAAAATTCACTAAGCCATATCTCGAAGTCTGTTGTAGGTGAGGAGATGATATTTGAGGTTTGACTTCCCCAGGGTAGGTCATTGCTGACCTTGGAGGTCAAAAGGTCATTTAGGGGTCAAAGGTCAAAATTCTAAAAATGATGTTGAAAGGTAATTTGGATGTCATTTAACGTTCATAAAAGCCAATATGAGCAACCCTGCCTTTGCTAAAAGGCTATCTAGTTAAGTGCGTGTTTTTATCAAATTATTATTTATCAAGGGCTTACGTTACGTTAATTCATTAAAAACACGACTGTTTAAAATCGATGACCCGCAATCAGCTCTGTAGAAATCCTATCAATGAACACTATTCTATTATAAATCATCTCTGCCAGGATAACTGATTTTGTTTATTTGTATATCTAGTGTGCTAGATAAACTTGGTCCGTGCTTGCGGGAAAATGTTTTTGCTAGGCAATTTCAGATCGAGTCTGTTGATGGTAGGCAGTCCTGTCTACGGGCGGTACAATAAAGGAACATTCAAATTAGTTTATTTTAAATAAGTACATGATACTGTTGGAATTCTATGAGTCACGACACCACTTACACTAAGTGGCCTTCCGTAACAATTTTACAAAATGTTATACAACTCTCCCGTACATTTGTAAGCAGAAATATGGTACTTAACAGGATTACAAACTTCAGAGTTTTCGAATGTGTCATTTTTAGGAATTGTTTGTTTCGCTAACACCTAGGATAGCAAAACCACGTTACTATTGCAGGGGGTATATCAGTTTGTCTCCCGTAAGTAAAAAGCCAATATTCCCACCTGTAACATTATTATATTCCTATTTCAATGTTTATGTACATCATAAACACCTGAATGGATGTCAGGGCTGCTAATAAACGTCCACCGACTATCACACACCGTAGTTGAGCACTCAGCCAGTTCGATGTATACTGACTAAATTTGTTGGATACGAACTCTGTGCTTGTCAGCGATTTTAAGGTGAGTGTCGGTGGATGTTAATAAAGTATCACCTGTGCGCTTTTAGCACATACATAAAGGAATCAAGATAATTTTCAAATGACCAGTGTGATGAAATGGTGCCCAGAGTGATTTTGAATGCTTATTGTCGGCAACGTAAACTTCTAACGCTGAATTGTGAAATAAGAGCTTTCTTTAAAAAACACGGTATATTGCAAACTTCTGGAGTTTGAAATGTTGTTAGGCATTATATCATTCCTGCATTTACAACACAAAATTGTTGGCATACACGAGACACGAGACACGAGACACGATCGTGCACCTCGGAAATTGTCTGAAGGCGACCTTGCCGCGTTTATCAATTTCTCGAACAATTTTCGTACACCGTCCCTTCGCTCAGATCACACAACGGCTTGGAGGCAGGTTTGCCGGGTAGCAAAAACCGCCTAGCTAAGGCCCCGGAGGAGGGTGGCGCGCTGCCGAGAGACTTTGACGGACAGAATTTAGTAATAATGAACTCAGAGTTCATTGCTTGCTGGCACATATTGATTCTGTTAGTACATGATGCCATTCTTTTCGTACATGAAACCTAGCTGGGACACGGAACAATAAATTATTTTAAATAAATGTAGTTAGCAATATTGTGATCCATAGCGGATTAAGACCAGAGTTTTTGATATCACTGGAAAGAACAAATTTCTTCTATAAAACGACCTGGATCGAAATGAAAAAGTAAAAAAGGGACAACTAATCGGCTGGATATGAAATTACCAAAATTCTTTCTCAAGAAAAATGTTGAAATTCTGAACAGAGATTTTACAAAGCAAAACAGGTGGAATATTATTGCATAATATTCGCGTCAATTTGTTTACGAGAAATTCGGTACAACGAATTTTCGCAATGTTTCAATTCATGGAAAATACACTTTCTGGTTTTCACTGAGAAGTACACAAAAATAGGAAAGATAAATACATCACAGCAATTAAACTGCCTTGTGTTTGGATTACAAATATAGCACAAATTTGTCACTGCGCATATCTGAAAATAACACAAAGTGATTCTGGTGCAAAATAAATCCGGCCACGTTTAGCTAATATATAAATAATGCAAAACTGCGTAAAAATACGAACGAGACACGTTATAAGTAATTCCAAATTGATCACGTGATACTAGCTCCATATTTGGAAAGGTCATAATATGAAGACATGCTGATTCGTTTGGATCATTTTCAGACAGGTCTGAAATAACTTTGAAAACTGTCTGAATATTTCTATTCGTTTGGATCATTTTTAAACGTGCCTAAAACAACTTCAAAAACGGTCTAATGTTTTCAAAACAGTTTCGGATCGATATTAATTTGATCTGAATTTGTCATAGTGCAATTTAACAGAAAAGTTGGAGCAAAATTAGACTAAGCTCTTAACCTTTTTTATTAGCTGGGCTACCAGTGTAACACTTTCCTATTCAAAAGCTATCATCTTTCGAAATTAACAAAAATGATAAAAATTCTCACACAGCATGCAATGCTGCGGTGGATTTAGTTTGTTATTATCAAGTGAAAAATATTTAAATATTTCTTGTGGCACAACGTTTTTTGTTGACATGCACTTAACGAAGCGAACGTAATGGCGTCCGATGCCTGGCATGACTCATGGGCATCTACACATTGATGTTCACAAGTATTTTCACTGATTTTCAACCATCTGACTTGTTTGCACGCGTTGACTTGTAATTTTGTTTACTTACTAATAACAAACTAAGACGATCGCAGTACCGCTGTATGAAAATGTTCATCGTACGGGTGAGTGTTTGTTAATTTCGAAAGGCGATAGATAATAAAACAATCATATTATGTGCTTGTGATTTAGTCAGCTTAACACTACGTTGTTTGCTGCCCGGAAAATCCTGAAAAGGCTCGAGACACATCACATTTATTGAGTATTTGGTCCATTTCGTAGCACCAATTTTTAGCACCTTAATTTATTGTACAAGTAAAGTCCCACAAGAATATAGGTTTAGTCAATCTGCATTTATCCACTGAAAGTGATCTACATAATAGACGTATCGTATGTATGTGTCTCCGTGTGTTAGTAGACGACCACCCAATCAGATCATCATTCACAGCAACATTTGGTGCAAATCTATGAACACCCAAAAAAGCTCATGTTAAGAAAACCATTCCATTTACCGTACATATTTCCTTAAATTACAGTATGTGCTGTTGACCCCGAGGAGATTACTTCATATTGATACGTACGGGTATGCTCGGATGGGATTTCAAACCCACTGACAACCTCTATACTAAAATTTTCCTCTATAGTTTTTTCTTTTGGCGCCCTTTTTGTTTTACTTACGGCGCAAGCATTTGCAATTTTTAAGAGCGAGCATTGCACCCTGGGGGATCCTACCCCCCCCTCCAATCAAATTTTATGAACATCCTCTATGTCTAGATATTCATCATTTTTACCAAACAAAAATTAGTGACATTCTCTATACCAAAAATCGAGTGAATTTATACGACATCCTCTATACTTAAGCTCTAAACCGTGGACATCATCTATTCCATAACCCTGAAAAAATGGGCCTCGTCCAGCGGAGCATCCCCATCTGACATTACTGTTTAGTAATCTCCCGGGCTGTTGAAATTCCTTAAATGAATTATTTTGTGTAGTTTGCATTAATAGTTTGTGTTACATTGCAAACGGTGTATTGATAAGTACGTTATATATAGATAATCCCCGGCCCGGGGGTACTTTACAACATTTTTGATATGGGTGTGTGGAACAGACTTAAAACATGATCCTCTCTGTTACAGCCAACATGATTGTTTATTTGTTTCGCATTTATTCAAGGTATGGCCTCTTTATCCCTTTTTGAGCCCTTTAAAGTAAGTGGGCTGATTACGTAATAAGTTCCTTGAGAGAGAGCATTCAGTCCTTTGGGTTGCTAAAGATAAGTTGTCCTGTGAACAACTTATGCACATTTGAACATTTTTGTTTTATACGTAAACTCGAGAGGTAACATAGCTAGGTTTCAAATATCGTGGTTATGGAAAGAAGTCCCTGGTCGCTGTATGGATGTGGGTTCTAGATGTGCTAGGCCTTCTAGTAGTTCAACGGAAACTGCAGAAGAAACAGGGTGTACAAGAAGCAGTTCCAAGAAAGGTAGTAAAACTAGTAAATCGAAATTAAGTTCAAAGTTTCTTAGAGGATCATCTCGTGCGTCTGTACAGGCTGAATTAGAGTTAGCGCGGTTTGATTTGAAACAGATACAACAACAGGAAAAATTGAAGTGTGATTTAAATGAATTAGAATTAGAACTGGAACGTGAGCAATTGAGAAGTATATTTGAGATGAGAGTTTTCGAAGCACAGAGTAGAGTTCAACGAGCAGAAATAGAAACTAAGTTAGATAGAAGTGACAAGGGTAGTGAATGTGCATCTGGAAAATCTTCTCGAAATCAACGAGTTGACATGTTAAGTAGATATTTTGGTTCATTTCAACATATTCCAAATGAAATGTCCTTTCAAGAAGCTCAGTTACCTACAAGTGCTAATGTTATTGCTCCATTGAATACGTAAGCTCAGTTATCTACAAGTGCTAATATTGGCACTCTATTGAATCAGGGAGCTCAATTAGCAAGAGGTGTTAATGTTAGTACACCACTAAACCCGGAAGCTCCAACCTGGACACCACCATCAGCACAAGTCCCTGATAATAGCGGTGATTCATCTATTAATAATGCTAACATTAAAAATCATGTCGCAACAACTGTAAGCATTGCTTAAAAACCATCAACAATTTGTGCAACAAGTGGCTATTAATCTGAATATGCCAAAACGTGAACTTTTATCATTTGATGGCAATCAGGAAGGGCAAAGGAAGCTATTAAACATTGCATCATCCTTCCATCAGAACAAGGCTACAAAGAAGCTAGAGAAGTTCTCCTTAGACATTTTGGTCAAAAGCACATAATAGCTAATACATTTGTTGAAAATTGTGTGAAAGATCCTCAAATAAGGTCATCAGACACTGACAAATTATTACAGTTGGCTCGCGATATGAGAAATTGTTTGTTAAGCTCAGCACAAATGCAGGTACAGCATTGATTCTACTTATATGGAGAAAATCGTTAAACAACTTCCTCAATATCTTCAAGCTGATTGGGCAAAACAAGCTGGCCGTATAATAAAGACTGGTGATGAACCTAAGTTTCAACAGTTAACATAATTTCTAGAAGACAGAGTTATCACAGCTAACACTCGATATGGAAAGTTGGTGGGTTCGAAGCCAGAGATATCATATGATACAAAGCCTAAGCCTAGATCTACTAAAGTTAATAACTTTGCAACTCACACGTACCTAAGAAGATAAATGGAAGGGAGATAATCCATTGTTTACAAGTGATGTGAACAAGTGGGAACAACGGTGTTTATTTTGTGAAATCAGTGGTCACGATATAAAGCGTTGCTGGAAGTTAGCGAAATTGAATTTCGAGGAAAGGAACAGTTTTGTAACTGGCAAGAGATTATGCTATTGTTTTCTTGAAGCAAATACACCTCATGTGTCAAGAACCTGCCGGAGTAGAGTTTTCTGCCAAGTTCCTAATTGCGGTAAGCGTCACCATGCCTTGTTACATCCTGTTTCTACACCAAGTTCAGATAAAACTCAACCTTCTAAGACAGATAGATCAGATGGTTCGTCTCCTGTTATTAATAAACCAACAGGTGGCGTTGACACTGATCCAGTGTGCAGTAATGATAGTAATAATACAGTGCATTGTAGAGCGCTCAAAACGGATTGTCCACAAGTATATCTTCAAGTAATACCTGTAAGAGTCAGTGGTGTAGAAGGTGGTCGTGAAATAGAAACTTGTGCATTTTTGGACAATGCTTCAGACACAACAATTTGTCTTGATAATATTGTTGACAGGTTGGGATTAAGTGGTAAACCAGTCGATTACACCATGTCTACAATGAATGCTGTGAGAAGAAAGCACGGGCTAGAAGTCAAAGTGAACGTGAAATCTCTAAATTCTGATCAAGGTGTATTGTTAGACAAGCTGTGGACAATAGATCATTTACATAAAGTATTCTATCCAAAGAATGATGATGTACAGAAGTGGTAACACAAAGACTATTACTATTGATGAGCTTGAGAACAAGCAAGTATCGTTATTAATCGGGAATGATGTACCAGAAGCACATTGGGTAAAACGTGGCAAAAGAAAGGAGCCCTATGCTATACGAACTGTGTTAGGTTGGACAGTTGTTGGACCTGTGAGAAGAGAAAAGGTGCAATATGAGCAAGAATGTAACTTTAATTTTGTGAATGTTAGTCAGATTCTAGGATGTGAAGAACCTATTCCACACTTAGAATCCGTATCCTCACAGTTACATCGTATGTATAACAGTGATTTTAGTGAGTCTTTAGCAAATGTCGTTAGAAGATAGAAGAGGTAAAGCAATTATGGATAATTCGGTAAGACTTCAGAATGGACATTACCAGTTGTCACTACCTTTTAAATATGAAACGCCACATCTTCCAAATAACAAACAAGTTGCACAAAAAAGATTAAGTTTACTTAAAAGGCGATTTTTGAAAGATGCATCTCTGTTTGACAAGTACAAAGGCATCACTGAAGAATACATCAAAAAGAGACATGCGCAGAAGGTAGCTAGCAGTGAAATATTTGTAGAGAAGCCTGGTACTTATATATGGTATCTACCACACCATCCTGTCGATGTCATCAATCAACATAAACCCGGCAAGGTTCTCGTGACTGTTCTGCTTCATACCGTGGAACTTATCTTAACGATCAGCTATTGCAAGGACCAACATTTAACTACACATTGATTGGAGTTCCTATTAGATTCAGACAAGAACAGATTGCACTGGTCGCAGATATTGAGCAGATGTTTCATCAAGTTAAAGTTAATCCCAAAGATTGCAACGCATTTAGGTTTCTTTGGTGGCCTGTTGGTAATCTCAGCAAAGAACCTGTTGATCACCAGATGTTAGTTCATCTATTTGGTGCCATCTCTTCTCCCAGTTGTGCAGCATACGCATTAAGTAAGACTGTAGATGATAATAGAATGATTTCGACACTGAAATTATTGATATTGTGTATAGACTATAATCGGCTTCAGACTATACATGATGCTACAGTGCCTAGTCAGTGGTACTATGTTCCTACTGGTCTAAATCCTGCTGATTATACATCGCGTGGAATTAAGTGTCAAGGTTCAAATGAAGAATCAATTCAGCGATGGTTGAGAGGACCAGAATTGTTATGGCAATGTGTAACTCAATGGCCTCCTCCATCTGAATTATAATATCAGAAGTGCCAGAATCAGATACAGAACTGAAAAGGAAAAAGGTTCATGTGTGCAGCATCTCTCATTCAAAATTAAGCAATCAACATGATACTTTGTACTCAATTCTTCATCAGTTTTCCACCTGGGGTATAAATTACAAAAGTGTATTGCAAGGTTGTTACGTTTTAAACTATATTTATAGTGTCATTCCAGAACTTCAAGAGACTCAGTAAAAAAAGGACCACTTACTGTTCAAGAAATTTCCACAGCTACTCTGGAGATTTAATGCAAGACAAATCATTTACTATGGATTATCAGAGAAACTTAAGAAGACTGTGTCCTGATAAAAGAAATGGAATTCTCTGTGTTGGTGGACGTTTAGATAATGCACCAATAAGTAACAGTTTTAAACATCCCATGATAGTACCACATAACCACCATGTTACGCAGCTGATTGTACGTTATTATTTTGAAAGGGATTGTCATGTTCGTGCTAATCACGTCTTATCTGTCATACGACAAGAATTTTGGATTCCAAGAGGATTAACCACAGTGAAACGTGTTATTAGAAATTGTGTCGTCTGCCGACGTTGGAATGAGCCACCGGCACGAACAAATAATGGCACCACTCCCACTGGAAAGAGTAACATCAGGAGATCCTCCGTTTACGAATGTTACTACTGCTTATTTTGGACCATTGTATATGTCAAGTGGAAAAGAGGAACTGTTAAACGCGGTATGGTTGTATATTTACATGTTTCACTTCACGTGCAATACATATTGAAGTTGCTCATAGTTTGTCTACGGATTCCTTCATTCAAGCTCTGTTACGTTTCATAAGTCGACGAGGAGCACCTAAGCAAGTGTTTAGTGAGAATGGGACAAATTCTCGAGGTGCAGAGATCGAGGTTAAAAGGGTCTTAGAAAAATGGAACTGTGAACGAATAGAAAATAGTCTTCGTAAACATTCTATCCAATGGAATTTCAACCAGCTGCCAGTCATGCAGAAGGTGTATGGGAAAAATCTTACGAGATGTTTTAGGAACTTCATTGGTTGATGATGAGACCTTACGGTCATAACAGAAGTCGAGAAAATTCTTAACAACCGACCACTTACTCGCTTATCGGATGATCCCAGTGATATCGAACCTCTGACACCTAACCATCTATTATTATTACAATCCAATTTATGTACATCAGCGACTGAGATCACATATACAGATATTTACAACAGCAGGTGGAAACAAGCTCAACATCTTGCTGATAATTTCTGGAACCGTTGGATTCGTGAATATTTACCGTTACTTCAAGAACGTCAAAACTGGCTACGTCCAAGACGAAACTTAGTTGCTGGAGATCTTATCCTCATTGTTGATGAAAATGCACCCAGAGGATGTTGGCCTAAAGGTATAGTGGTAAAAGCATTTCCTGATCGTAATGGCATCGGCCGTCAAGTTCTTGTTAACGCAGCTTCGGCACACTTACGCCGAGATGTACGTAAATTGTGTTTGTTGGAGGGTGTTGTGATGGATAGTGTAAACAGTGTTGGGAATCATGGCGAGAAGACGGAATGCTCAAGTCAAGTTTGCGTAGATGTACCATTGCGACGTAGCTCAAGAATACGAGAAAGGTCAAGTATGAACTGAACTTAACAATAAATTAACTTTAGATGGTATAAGAATTAATCAATTGTATTCAGTTGATTCAGAACAAGGATTATATATATTGAGTTAAGTTCAGTAGATATTTAGTTGTTTCATTATGATATTGTTATTTAAAAAAAACGGGTACGTATTTGGGGGCCGATGTTACAGCCAACATGATTGTTTATTTGTTTCGAGGTATGGCCTCTTTATCCCTTTTTGAGCCCTTTAAAATAAGTGGGCTGATTATGTAATAAGTCCCTTGAGAGAGAGCAGTCAGTCCTTTGTGTTGCTAAAGATAAGCTGTCCTGTGAACAACTTATGCACATTTGAACATTTTTGTTTTATACTTAAACTCGCGAGACATATTTGGTAAGTTTAATATTCTATTGCTTTCTCACTTTACAGTCATATGCTTGTTTGTGAGTGACACAAGATTATTCCCTGCAGAAAGTTTGGTTTGAGAGATTTTGTGATTATGCATATTTTCAGCTTGTTACATCGACATGCATCTTTATTGTCTTGTTTTATATTTTGCTTTACCCTGCAGCTAGTGAACTTCCTAATATTAACCTTATTAAGAAAACATACTTGTTACAGATAGATATACAGCCATGCACTCGATATTCACCTTGTAATTATAAATATTTGAATGTAGAAGAACATTGCTTATTCAATGTTGTCTTAATCTATACTGATGTATGACTGTTGCCAATACTGTACTGTAAAACTCATTATTATATTTTTTCAATTGAGAACCTACATCATGAGAATGTTGAGTCAAATATATTCATCTCGAGAAGCAACACTCTCAATTATTTTCTCAGCCAACAAACCGGTTTGCTCAACTTTTGTTTGCTAATAACCTTATTGCTATTTTACTTGTCTTAGAACAACGGTTTATTTTAGTCTAAACAAGATGAATTCAACTTATTTATTAAAACAAAAACGGATTTACTCTGCCAACTTGTCAAAAACAGGATCTTCTCTACAAATTTGAACATTGTTGGAATTAGTGCTTATAGGTGGTTCACAACTGCGCGCATCGGCTTATCGGGCGGCTTATCAAAGCTGAAATTGTGGAATCATAAAGAGGTAGTACTAGTGTACACAAATACAAGCTTCATAAAATGACACACTTTAAAACATGGACCGTGAAACAAAGTAAACTGTCAAATGTATTGTAACATTTCATATGCCCCTGTACGATTCTGACTATAGTAAGGGTCATCAATGATATCACGAAATTGTGCACAAGGTTATGAAATCTTTCTTGTGGTAAGTTTTATGAACAGATTGTCCCAATGTACCTTTGCATGCTGAACATTTTGTTTTAAAAAAAAAAATTGTATTTTAAGAATTATTGTGAAAAACCGTTATAGTCCGAATGCTAACCACTGTTTCATGAAAATTGAGCATTAGCTAGCTCGATTAATTATTTGATATCACATGTCACTGAACTCAACCACAGGTGAAATTGTCTAGTGTACCAACAATCCAATTTGGAATTTATATAATTAAGCTGTCGGTCATACTGTTAGTCATAGTTACTAATAGGTTTGTCCATGTTTTACATTTGTTAGACACAAATTTGATTAAAGTCGAGAATGAAGGTGCAGCTGAAACTTTCAACTCTGACAATGTAAAAGAATCCCAGTTGAGACCCCAGGGGGCAGTCAATATCAACTTAAAGTGGGTACGCATGTTCAAACAAAATTTCGAGCTTTAAGGGTCGGTGCATAACACTTAGGGTATGTTTTTTGGCTAAAATCACGAAAAGGGTGTTTTTTTGGGAAATGTGACACTTCTTTAGGGTGAAGTCACTTCCTTAATGTGTACTTTTTCAAAAAACTCACTTCCTTATTAGGTGTTTTTTTTTGCAGAATTTCACTTCGTTAGAGGCTGTTTTGAAAAGCCATGTTGCAACATGGGTACCCACTTCCCCCGGGTTGAGAAAAGTTCATTCAAAAGTTTTATTAAATTTTGGTATACTCAGATTTAATCCGATCAAGTTGTTTCAATTGGATTGTGTGTTGCAAATAAGAATATGATGATCATGATATTAAGTATGTTAATAGATATAGAGTAGGAATGTCTAGAAAGTATTTATTAAAACATGTATAATAAAAGAAACGGCAGTAAACCTGTAATAGCAATACACCAATATCATTCTTTGATAGTATCAGGTTTTGCAAAAATATTTGAAATAATCTATTTTATTTATTTATTTGTGTAAGATATTGGGACCTATAACACCCAGTTTGAAATGTAGGATACTTTTATCAGAGAATGCGCGAAAAAAACCTACGAGACATCACATGTAAGGCTGAGCAATTTTAAAATGTGCCCACCATCCAATAAATAGCACAACATATAAAAAGAGTGTCTATTTGGAGTCTGCTATGTGGAGTTGTTTGAATATATTTACCCAGTTTATGTACACTTGTCACATATTAACCCAATTTTTTCTGGATGAAAATTAATGACAAATCCCCTTTGAACACTAAACCATATTATACTTATTTATAAACTTTTCAAAAAATTATCACAACACAATTTTCTGAATGAAAAGTAATTACGGTAGAAGACATCTGAATAAAAGTCCTGGCACTTCCTGCAGAAATGCAACTAAATCATTCCAAGAAGCTTAAATAAAAAATAAGAATATTCATATGTAGGCATAATACATTTGTTACATAATAAATGTTTTATTGTTACAGAATCATTGCAAAATACATGTATCACTGATGGGCATCAAAAATATATACACTCATTCTTTTAACAGTATACTCCACTGATTTATCACTTGCATATAATGTAGGTTTTTCACTCTGCACTATTTGTTCCTACTTCTCATACACTTGCACTACATTACTTTAAACAATTCTTACATTCAAACACACTGAACAGGAATAACGGTTGCAATTATCTTCATTCATTGAATATATTCATACACAAAGCTGGATTAGTTTGTTTCATTTTACGACATACAGCCATCATAGTTACACCTTGCTCGATAGTTCTCTCTGGTGGTATAGTTGATGGAGGGGCCAGTGTAGCTCTTTTAACATCTGGAAATGCAAAACAATGCATGGCTGCCAACTTCGGTGTATTATCTGGACTTGCAACAAAACCTTTAACAGTAAAAAGTATGTCAAATGTTTATATAATGACATCATGATTCGGTAAAATATAAAACCACCTGCTGTATGTATGCAGGGTGCAACACCTAAAAGTGGATATAAGTTCAATAGTTGATATACTCATATTATATACAGAGTCTAACGTCCAAAGTGGACAAGTTAACTAGTTGATATACTCATATTATATACAGAGCCTAACGTCTAAAGTGGACAAGTTCAATAGTTGATATACTCATATTATATACAGAGCCTAACGTCTAAAGTGGACAAGTTCAATAGTTGATATACTCATATTATATACAGAGCCTAACGTCTAAAGTGGACAAGTTCAATAGTTGATATACTCATATTATATACAGAGCCTAACGTCTAAAGTGGACAAGTTCAATAGTTGATATACTCATATTATATACAGAGCCTAACGTCTAAAGTGGACA
>JAOXYB010021303.1:0-17271 GCA_028565635.1 Phoronis ovalis | reverse complement strand
GTACTTACCCTGTACCAAATACGAAGATGATCTGACGAAAGATGAAGCCGTTATAGCAACACAAAGAAAAGGTTACATACGCCGCCGCTGACGCCGCATGCAGACGGCTATATGCCCTTTCACTATTACATAGTGATGGGCATAAAAAGAAAAAAGCTAACCTGATTTGAAAAATGGCTTAAGCATATCTACAGACATAATGTATAGCTGTTGGTAAAACGTTCTCTCAGTAGCTGTGAATTCATGAAGAGTAGCAACATGCCCAGTAATATTTTTATCCACCAAACAACCACAGTACAATCCACCAGCACTGGCTTGCTTCAACCAGCCTACCTACAAATATGGTTTACTTTATGACAGCCATACATTTCAAGCTGGCTTGAAAGTTGGTCCATTGAAATGAAACAATAAATGAATAATCCTTAAAGCACATCATATCATTATCATTTGCGGCAACACCTAGTAGGGTCATCTCTCATTAATGATGATTTCACTGAGGAAAACAATAATTAGTTTATTGCTACCACCAGATGTCAGCAATACATGATGGCATCCAAAGGTTGAATAGTAAACTACTGCTTTGTTCTATATTTGATTTATATTTAATTTTACTCACTAAGTTTGTAAAAAGTGCAAAATGCAGAGTAGAATACCTTCTTCACATGGGGCAATCTGGTCAGTTGTCTGGTATGGGATGACTCTTTCCTTGCTGTTCCACTATCTGATGCATTCTTGCCACAAAAATAAATATCTGGCTGGTATCCCATACCATCCGTTAAAAACAAGGAAAAGTCATCTGAGCTGTCAACATCCCAAATGTTTACAGAAGACATTGGCTGTAGATAGAAAGGCACTACTTAGAAATAATGTGATTTTAATTTAATTTGTTTAAAAACAATGAGACTATAGAAAAAAATCATGTACGTGTCATTGTTTCTGAGCTGCATCTGTAGTTTCTACTACTCATACTAATACCATACAGTTAATAGACCTAATTAAGTTTGATGAATCTACTAGATAGAATCGCCATCTATTTGCTTATTGATTAAGCAGTGTCATAAGCTCGATTGGTAGAGGGTCTGGCTTGTAACACAGAAGTTCCACTATCACTAAAAGAGCTTTCTGTGGTGGCTTGTTAAGTAGCCAGTCTTAAATGGTGCTCTTAGTCGTGAAATTAGTACATGCTATGGTGTGACCAAAACTGTAGCTTGCTCATGCCTTTATGCATGGATAAGAAGATTCATACAGTGAATTGAACGGGTACGAAAAGCAAGGGGTAATTGTATAATGTCATGTGAACCGTGTTAGTTGTGAAACAAGACTATAAAACCTATACCTTTACCTTTTTTGCCAATTTCAATTTCCTAGTTACTGGATCACACCAGATTTGTTGCTAAAACATTTGTAAAATAAATCAGGGAAAGTTTTTTTTGCCATTTTTTTCTTCTCCAGAGCATGTTTTGTGCCATTAACTTCATAGTCCTTGAAATTACATTACTATTCATACCTTCAGTGAAGGATTCATCACAAAACAGGGAAGCACCCTATTAAAAAAACGTTACTGGTACATAGGCTAATTTTAACTAATATATGCAGTAACATTATTACCTTGACTTTAACTGGGAAGGGTGAAGACCCTTCATTTGCACCGAGCTGCCCAAAAGAGTTGTCTCCCCATGAATAAGCTTGACCGATACTTGTGACGGCTAAGCAGTGACTCCTTCCTGCAGAGACTTTCACAACTTGTTTACCCAGTAAAGATTGAATACAGCATGGTTGAGGCCTGGAACATGTGAAAATTAGCATTCATACAAGACATAAACAAGTATCTAAAGTAACTAAGGACAAAAAGGAAATAGATTTATGACATGCTAATATGGTGCAGATTGAATAATCAATAAATAAAGGCAGATTCACTGGAAATTATGTTTGTATTTTCATGGTTAAAATGATATGTTCAGAACTGGGACTATTATAATTAAGTAGTTATACGAGTCCCAGGTTCAGAACAAGGCTGAAATAACTACTACCATAAAATCAGTTCAACCGTCCAACATTGTATTACTGAGAGACCACAAGCTGTAACTATAACAATTTTTTACTGATTCATTAGAAAATATGTTTTGTGTGTTTGTACAGAACAACCCAGGAAGTCCAAAATGTTGAAAAAGGCTGAAATAACTATCATGAAATCATTGCTGATATCCAATATTGTCTCGAGAGCCCTATCATATATATTCTAAACATTTTACAATAACAGGTAACACTCTTTTTATCAATTACTACTGTCGTACTATGGAAAGACATGTTTAGCTAATACATTCTGACAATACCTATCTAAGAAGTCTCCATGACCCAGCTGCCCACTCTTTCCGGATCCCCAACTCCATATTTCTGTGTTGATGCTACACTCGCTCTCATAATCACCTACAAATACAATGGAACATTTTGTGTACATGGTTTAACCAGTGTAAGCAAATACAAAAGAGTACTCAGTGACATTGTACTAGAATTTGATATTTCATCTGTATTAAACTTTGGTAAATTTTGTAACAAGACTCTCTAAAACAAAGCCATTTAAACATCAAAGTCCAAACAATCTTACTGGTGAAAATCTGTACCATTGGTGTAATTGTTGATTACAAAAGGCAAGCTTTGGAGTTTCAATTTTTAAATTTATGCAACTAAGGCCGGAACCAAAAAAACCTTGTTTAACAGGCACAACCGCTTCAAATTTTGGCATTTTTATTTTAAAATAATACTATACCTCCGTGTTATATAATCTAAAGTCTAAAATAATTAAATTTCTTATAAAGTTTCTTAAATTAAAAGAACGTATTATTACAAAAACAAAAAACCTACCCATTCTTCAATTCTTAAAGAGTTGTATCCATTGAACCGTTTTTTATAAAAAAAAGAGCTCTTCCTACTCAGTTTTTGTGGGGCTTTTGCCTGTTAAACAGCTCATCGTTTTGGTGTGGCCTATTACAAGTATTAAAACAGTACATACTTTTTGTCTGCAGTACTGGGGCTAGAGACATCATTCTAGGCATGGTTTGACGACTTTTTCTAAGAGGTATTGGTATTGTATCTGAAGAAGGGCCTTGAACAACTTCGGGTACCCTGGATGGACCTGCCAACACTGAAAGCAGATGTATACTCAACAATGTTACCTACTAATCATTATCATTTTCTGCAAACATTAACATACCAAGCTATCTTATCAGACACAAATAATGTATGCACAAACAAGTATATCCAGTTATTATTGGTACCTAGCCTCCTTTTAATTTGTAAAGTCTGTACTCCACACACAGGCGCAGGATTGTGTAAGATTACATAAAATTAATAGTACTAAAAATTCATTGATTTCACAAAGCAGTGTTTAAATTCATTCAGAAGGTAAAGGCAATCTATAGGCAGACTGTCTGCTAAGTATACATGTACTTTAATTTCAGTTTAATTTATTTCTTTCTGTTAAATACTTATGCATATGAACAGAAAACATTCAAACTCCCTAAAAAAACTAAAAACTCATTGTTTACAACAGAGATAACACAGCATATACAGCATCTATTTTTTAATATAGAGAATGCAGCCAAAACCAAACCTGATAGCTCTCCACTGCTAGTTGTCACATTGAACGCTGAGTCATCTTGTACACTATGAACCTGACCTTGCCCTTGAATGAAAGACGTCTCTGTACTCTCATCAAGGGTTTCTTTTCGAGACGCAAATGGCGAGCCTTCTTCAGAAAATGTAGGCGTATCTGCACTGGATGAAACATTTAATGAATCTGAACTACTCGAGTGAGAAACATTCTCCATTTCAATATTAGCTCGAGAAACAAAACCAAATTTTTCCACTGACGACTTGAGATTTGTCATGACGTTTGTTGATAAGCTTGATATCTGAGTCTGCACGGAAAATGTAGTAGGTGCCCCAACACTGGTCAGTATGCTGTCCACTCGCTCTCTAATCATTGATATGTTAGAAGTACTGGAAGGCCCTAAATCCTGTTGACTATCATCTGGACCTACATTGTTTTTAATCTTGTCATCGCTTAGTCTTTTTTGTAAATAGTCTAAAGCTTGTTCTTCATTGACAAAGGTATTATGTCTGTGTCTCGAAATGCTACTATGGGCACGTTCACGTAACTGTACCTCACTATGCAAAGAGTCTGCATTTTCACTTTGACTTTTGTGAGCTTTGTTTTTTGAAACGGTTTTATCAGGACTGCCAGTGCTGAGATGTGACGCGGCACTTTTAGCAAGCTCACAACTCGTGCCAAAGCTTAAAGCATTTGTAGGGATGTCTGACATGTTCCTAGATTTCTCAGGAATTGTTTGAGGGATTGATATCACATTTAATTGCAAATCTGTTGTACTCAGCCGGCCTACATTACTGGAATTTTTAGTGATCACAGTTTCAGCAAAATCGTCTTTTATTGCACTAATAAGTCCGTGGCCATTACTAGGCTCATCCACAGACAATGTCGTATCATTATTATCAGAAGTAATAGTTTTGATATCACTTGTCCTTTCATTTTTACTGTCTTCAGCAGCTTGAGCTGCATCATTTTTAGTCTGTGCAGCGTTGATACTCATTTGAGTCTCATTACTTTCATCACTTGCCATGTGACTACTATCCTGAGACCTTCCATCCTCAAACACTTCCACATTAATTTCTTGAAGATCTAGTCCCAATGGGCAGCGTTGGTCATGGCTTGTAACTGATATGCTTTCTCTTGCAGAGTATTGATACACATCCGATGTACACCTTGCACATAACATGGAATGTGTGCGACCCCTTGCAGTTGTTCCCGCTGTCATTGCAATATCAACATTATTATCACCAGGACTACTGTCATGATTTTCAATCAGGGTTAAAATAGATTTTTCAATCACAGCTAAGCTATGTTGTCCTCCACACTTCACACTCAGAACTTTTCGGCCTTCTAAGAAATCTAACATCACCGGTGATAGCGATTGTAAATTGTTTAAAATTCCTAGTTGCAATCCTGAACCCCATGTCCATATTTCCCCAGTATCGGACAGTGCCATTGTGTGAGTATCACCGCAAGAGACCTGCTTAATTGATACAGGATTTTCAGGTGCCTCTATACCGTGAATGCAGACTTCAGCAGGGGAGATAATTTCTACATTCTGAGGCAATGGGATAATTCCTAACTTTCCTGTGCCACATTGTCCTTGTTCCGAATTACCCCAAGTATAAACTTCACCACCAGATGTCACTGCTGTACAGTGATTTTCTCCGCAGTCTATGCCAACAATGGATTTACCTAAAAATATAAAGATGCACTCAGTACCTTCGTTTGATAAATCAGCAGCAGTAATCAGCACTAAATGCCTGATTTGCATTTGTATTTAGTATTAATTGTGATATCCACATCATGCTATGAGGAATTTATGTCATTCAGCATTATTACAGCTGTTTTTCTGATATTGTATTTTTATGTTTTAATTAAAAGATTAAACATGTTGCAATTTTTATTGAAATAGTACGGATGACATACCATTCAGTTGATTAACAATGACAGGTTCTTTGACGCTGTCTTCAGTCACGGTTCCAATACCAAGCTGTCCAAAGTTGTTAGCACCACAACAGTACACTTCACACCCATTTGTTAGGAAAGCACAATGCTGCCCTCCTGTGGCAAGATTAATGACTTGTTTCTGAGCCAGAATTTCATAAAATATAAGTTGCACATTTGATTCCTGCCTTTCCCATAAATACGGCAAGCCTCGTTTGTCTGTTTGGTCTTTTCTACAAATAATTTGAATTTTGCACGAATACTCATTCAGTTGTTCTGTTTCGGTTATACAAATAATAATCTGACTCTGTTTCAGAACAGAAGTTTGAACTCTACAGAACCTCTAGACTGTTCAATGATTTCAATTATTTCTTAACATTATTTCTTGTGTGGGTAGAAGAGCGCAAACAAAAAGTATTGAAACTGCAATTACTGAAGTGAAAGCAACAGACACCTAAACCCTTAGCGTAATTTTAATAATAAATTTTTTGTGGTTACACAGTTGACTTAAATTTCAATATATCAATTTTTGTAGGATGTGTGCTCTAATAGTGTGTGGGGGTTTTTAAGGAGCAGTTTACATGCAAAATTTATATTCTGCTTGCAAGAAGTTTTGCAAATAATCCCACTCATTCTGCTTCAAATTCTAAAGGGCAATGTCCGATTGGGAAAAATCAGCTTGTTGAAAAAACTTGGAAGTCTATTATTCTTTTATCAACTAAGCAGAAACGTAAATTGCCATAAATTATTTACAGGTTGATATCAATCATAACTTGAAATTCACAGTAGGTGTCTAGGAAAACTAATATTTAAATTTTAAATTTTCACCTGATTATATTCAGCATATATTCTTTGATTTATTGAAGCATTAAAAATGAGACTTAATTTTTAATAGAATATTTTTATCTATAATTTGCACTGCAAATCTATATTATTATTATTATTATTATCCATATTATTGCAGCTATGTTTTTACCACTATATCAACAATATCAGCATTTCTCACTAAACATTATTGTTACTTTTAAACAGACCGTGATCATTGAAACAAGTTTTATCAGCGCACTTCCTCTGAATTTTATTATGAATAGTGGGCGTGTACAGAGAACATCTCAGTTGGTAGCAACAATGGGTTATAAAATTAGAACATGATTAATACATTACAATAAAAATAATACATGATTTATGAACTATTAATGAACCTATTTAAACTAATTCAAAAAAGAAGCTATCTACCCTGATCCTTTTATATGATATGTGAAATGATTAACAACAAAAAAAACACTTTTAATCCTAATACTATTGCATAGTCACTGAATTGTAACATGCAGACATTCTAATATTTTATTCAACCTATTAGTCTTTTTTATTAGAAAAACGCCCAAAGTTATTAAATATTAATTTCATGTAAAAGTCCATTAATACTGTAAGCTGTGCATCATATAAATTTATCATTTGAAGGAAGCCGTCGAGCAATCAGTTTGTAATGTCGAAGGAATAGGAGAACATTATGTTCTCTAAAATTCAAGAAATAATATTAATTGTCTGATTAGCATACACAACAGCAACTCCTACATAAATAAGAGGCAGGTGTAGAAACACACAAAGACGGAAATTATACAGAAAGCAAAGCTGGGTGGATCACAAGACATGCTCACATGAGTTTAGACGTCAAACAGATAACAGAAAAATTATACAATTCAGGTACAGTACCAGCAAGGTAAGTTCACTTTGTTACCTAGTAACATTTACAATAGTACACAAATCAATTAATCATCAAAAAAGGAACACTCAAAAAACCAGATAAACCGGTCAGGTGACCGAGATGAGTTTCTCACAGGACTCGAGGTACACAATATCAGGAGTTTAATTTTTACAGCTGTGGTTAGGATATTATTATCAGTTCTATAGATTTCAACTACTGATAAATTATAATTTATGATACAATAATTTATACAATATTTATAGTTTGTAAAGTGTTGCTTGCTTACTTTTGAATTATATCCAAGTTACCACAAGCTGTTAGCCGGTCATCTTCAGTACCTTGATTTATATTCATTTAAGTTAAAATGTGTATAAATATTATCCCAAAACATAGAGTTTCTTACTTGTCTCAAAAATGTAATATCTTTTCAGGAACCTAAAAGGACAATACAATGGGCACAGGGGACAGAAGCTTGCTGTACAGTACGACATCCCCTGCTAAGAACCAATCACATCGTTACAAAACATTAACACTGAAGAAACCAAGAAGAACAACAAAGAAATACCATTTGGTACCAACAGTTATTAGAAAAATACCAAAAGAAAAAGCAATTAAAAACTTGAAAGTAATCATAAACTCTATCAATAAGGAAACATATGATTTCCAGCCTGGTGATAACTTGAGCGGAAAAGTTTTATTTGAAGTGCGGCGTTCATTGTCATTATGGTATGTCGAGTTGTTAATCCAAGGACAGGGAGTAGTCTACATGCACAAACCAGGTTTCGGACATGTGGAAATGCAACGAGAAATATACATCAAGAAAAGGGCACTAATTATGGGTTCTGGCAAAAAAGACCACGTTCTACACTTTGAGCCAGGAATTTATGGCTCTGATTTTAATTATCTTCTCTCACGCGAATTACCTTCTAGTCTTAGATATAACAGTAAGAAAGGCTTTGGAGTTTATATAAATTATCAAGTCAAAGCACGAATCTGCGAGGACACGGGATCGGTAAACACGGGAACAAACACGAAAAAACAATTAGTTAAAGTAATAAAGAGTGTTAAAGAACCGTTTATGATAACACGTGCATTTGACCTTGTGAGTCAAACTGATGCATTTATACCTATCACTCATACAGAGACTTTAGATACATCGTGCATACCAATTGATACAACACCGGCATCTGTGTCATTCAAAACAGACCGTACAGCATATCAACTTGGAGATAAAATTGAATTGCATATTGAAGTAGCGGCAGACGGGGTAGGCTATAAAGATAACCACACAAAGTTAATCAAGCTTGACCTTTATCAGAATGCAGTTATCAAGTATGCCGAAAATAAAACCGAAAACAAAAAAAAATTTACAAGTGTGGTATCATCATTGAGTCGGAAAGTACAACTAGGAGGTAGTTTTGAAGACGATAACATGACAAATGAGTGCGATATATTTTTTCCTATTCCAAGCAAAATTTTGCCATCACTCATAGAAGGTTGCGACTTTATTGAGGTGACCTACAGTTTAAAAGTTGCTGTAAAGTTTAATAAATTTGGTGGCTGTTTGGAGGCAAATTTCCCCATAGTCATAGGGCCTACTGGGAACCTTTGCAACACCAGTGGTAAAAACATACCTATACCTGTATTCAACAGACCAGCTTTAATGTTTCCAAGTTTTTCACCACCATCACAAAGTCTCACATGGAAAAATGACAGTGATACAAGCATTACATCTAGGAATGGGTCAATCGTCACTACTAGGTACTACAACTATATAAGCAGTTTACTGCACAACAAATTTTAAGCCTTTCTTTACATGCTGAACATTACTGTAGTAAGAAATAGGTTGCAAGGACAGCTACATGTCAGCCTTAAAATGTGAAAAGGATTTTTGTTTTAATACATGAATCATAAAAAAATAAGCTTAATATACATAGATGCTATATAGACCGGACGCAGTCTGACTAATGAAGTTTGTATCATTGTACATTTTTTTAATCAAATTGCCTAAAATGATGATAAGTTATAATTTTTTCAACTGGGATAACTTATACTTAGTCATATTTAAATGCAATTAGTTCTTTACTGGTCATTATTAAGGCAATGGCTCCAATTAAAGGAATGGCTAGAAAATTCCAATTTTATATATTTTTACTTTCATTTAATACTAAAAATGATTAATTTATTGATAGAGTACCGTTGTAAATGCAGAAATAAGAGTAAAATTGTCAACTATCAATATATTAAATCCTTATATAATCAGTCCTTCCTTAGACAGGCTAAGATGCTATAATTAATATTTTTTTAGGTGCCAGGCTTTAAATGTAGGTTATAAAAAATCTGTAACATATTTAATATTTATTTAGTGCATATTTGTAACTGCAAGTTCATTCATGTCATGTTTTTCAAGTTTGCAACAGCAGATTTAATAAAACAGAAAGGTTTACCAAACAAATCATATGTTTTAATTTGCAGTTTCTGTTCATCATATCTGATAGCATTTATCCTAATGCTTCCTGAACAAAAATTTAATATCTTTTAATCATCCACAAGAACCCACCAACAAGCCCCTATCTACAAGACCCCCATTTGTCTCATTAACAGTTAATGTCGGGTAGTCATGTGGACCTTATCTTATCTCCAAAGTAAGAGGAAATGTCATGCTGCAAGATGCTTACAAAAAGTCACATGTGAACATGTGTATGTTCACCTTGGTATTTCCATTCAAATCAAAACTTTCAGTTAAAGCTGCAATCATACCAAAAAGGGGGTAAAAATTTAAAAATGGTAAAAGCTACCCTTTTCTTTTAACATCGATGACTTGTATATAAATCGTGCACCCCCAATCCGCCACGACCGCTCTACGCTTATACTAGAAATATCATAGGCCACAAGACTTGCGTACACAGTTTATGTGACGTCATCTTCGGAAAGTGAGAAAAACGTCATGATCCACAGCACAACCTATTTAAACAATGCGCAGTTCAAATAATCCTTATATATTGCTAATTCACAAAAAATAAATATTACTATAGCTTAATGCGACACAAAAATAGATAAATATTATTGTGGTTACAAAATAAAAGTTTAGTTTTGAATTCATGTTGTTTTTATGAACTTCTTCGTACAACCGCCTCACACTGTATTACTACGTCAACGCGCGAAAGGTTTTCCGAAATGTCTTCGGCTGTGTTCGGGTGTCGTCCGAGAATAATAGGTCAATCGGGTAAGAGACTGCGGCATATTTGACTATCCAAATGTTATCGAAATTTAGCGCAGAAATCATAATGTTGTGAATATATTTTGTTATAGTAAGTGTTTATAGGTCATAAGTTAACCTTTTGGTCGGTTATTATTTGATTTTTTTACGAACACTTTTAATCAGTTCCAAACCATTTTTTGGTATGACTGCAGCTTTAAATTTAAAAAATTGGCTCCATTTTGTGAATCTATATATAAAGATGATTATTTCCCAAAGTATCAGCTTTGTAGGTGCATTAAAATTGGAAAAACCATGAGAATTATTTTAAACCTTTTGCATTTGGATTCATTAAAGTATAATCTTTGCAAAAAAATTGTATGCTTGTTTGACATGTGATTTTTGTCTGTCTCTTGAATCCTCAAATTACATTTTCTTGAAAATTGTTTCAGTTTTGATAATTACTCAAGATAAAGCCACTATCTTTTCAAAAAAATTCTGTTCTTTAATTTGATTTGTAATCTATATTTAGTTCTGTCATTTGTTTGTCTAACTGTATAATAAGTTCATAAAATGTTCTTATATAATGAACTTTTTCATTTACTTTTTATGCATTTTAGAAGGTTGTCAGATTTGTGAATTCAATAGGATAACTATGTTTTAGCTATGACCAACTATTAATATTATGAGCATAAAGTAATTGCAAATAGTAAATTGGAAAGATATTTAGTTCAAACTTTTATTTGGAAAAAGTATAAATTACAAAAAAAAATTAAAGTAAAAAATTCGCTAACAGTTATATCTTGTAAATACTCCTAAGGAGTAACTTACAAATTTTAGTGCATTGTAGCAGAAAGTTTCTGAGTTTTCAACAAGTTTCATGATGAGCCTATTCATCAAAAGTTGTTAAGCATTTTAATTTACATTTCGTGAATTTAAAAATTAATTATCAGGAACTTTTCATGAGCCTTTCCAGAGTTCATGAAATGCTCTTGATGTGTTCTTTAAATCTCTTCATGATCTTTCATGAATATTACATGCATTTCAAGAAACTCAGGAAAGTTCATAAACCGGTTTCCATTGGTTCACAACATTTAATTAATAAAATTTTATAAACAGTGAATTTTGCTCATGAACTCAACAGCTGCTGAGCAATTCACAAACTTTAATGAACAGTTCTTGATAGTTAATCAAGTCATCATTTTTTTCCGCCTTTGGCAACATATTACTTTATGAGTATGTAATTTTTCAGGGTTTTTAGCCTGTATATGGTAGGTGTTGTATTTTTATAGCCTTGTTTCTAAAACCTATTTAATTTTATCTAGATCCAGATCTAGATACTAAATACCAGGAAATGTATGTAAATATAGTTTATGAAATAATCGTCTTTTATATCAAGTACTTTATTAGTTCTTTATGAAAAAAATGTTTCCCACTCAAAAGTATATAGATGGCATTAGTACCTAGAATATATAATAATGTTATCAGTGTTTTTGTAAATTATTTTGACAACATATATTTGGTACCCAGTGATACCAGTGACAAAAAAGAATGAACTACTTAATACCAGAAATTCCAAATTAGATGTGACCTTGACTGTATGTGTCTACTGAAAATCTACCATTGATGTAACAGATGCAATTGCAGGCGGCAACAAATTTGATTTTGACACATCTACTATTTTCATTAACTTTTCAGGGCCATTTTTCGTACAGCATACAACGAGATCCTAACTTCGAATCCTTTGGACACAATGTTCCTTTTCCAACTAGTCAAAATGAACGGAGTTGTTATTACCCCAGTGGACTAGATCTTGACGAGGCAATAGCACAGCACCATGAGTCGCAAAACATGCCTCATGTAAACACGTCTCACAACCAGCAGCACCATGTACATTTAACGAATCCTATGGCCCTTAGCAATCATGAAAATGGGCCGATGGATTTATCCAATAGGGGGCATGGACATCATATGTTAGCGGAGCATCATTTACATAAGGATCACTATTCAATGCAAGAGGATGCCAGGGTTCACTATCACAGCGGACTCAATGTAACATCATCAGTTACTGTCGGGATACCCGACCAATCACACGGTAAGTGGAACTCGTAGATACATAGTACTGACATGATGTCAACTGGTTTAAAGTAAAAAACATTTACAAAATCAGTACTTGCGATGAAAAAGGTGAGTTGGTAAATATGCATCACTAGTGATCTCATGTTCTACTATGTATATACTTTTGGAGCATATCTACTTGTTGGAACCAACTGTTGTGAACTGCTGTCTGACCTGAGAATTTACTCATTTTTTGCAAAATCTTTTTTTAAATCCCACATTTAGAAAATAACTGTATTTTGAATTTATATCTTTTTCCAAATTTAGTGTCCTCAAGTTGATTTTAGTAATTTATTAAATATATACTGAACTTATTGAATTAGTTGTGGATAAATTAAACAATAACTGTGAAATAAATAATCAAATCTATGCAGACTCTGCTTGCAGAGGCACACACTGTTTACACATGACATTTCAAACCGGTTGGGCAGGGTTTTCTCTCAAATCGGTTTAAAATTGTTGTGTGAACATGTTTCTGACTTTCTCTAACCAGTTTAGCTACACCACCTACCCAAGCTGCCTTGAACTTCAAACTGGTTTGAAATTCATCATGTGATAGACATGTGTAGCTTAGCCATTTTAGCCAAATGGGCTTGAATTCTTTGCATGAATCCGATTTTTGAAGCGATTTGAAATTTTATGTTCTGTGGTAAAAACACCTGTTCTTTAGTTTTGCTCCAAGTAACTGCCAAGAAAGTTCTGCACACTGATGATATGCGATCTAGCTAACTTTTAGGAGAGAAACTTAGCTGGTTTTGCAAAATTGCCAATAAATTGTTGCATATATATAAAAATTAATAACCTTTCTAAAAAATTTTTTATTGGTAGTTTCTCTGGTGTCATTGACAGATGAACTATACTTTCTCATTGTAATTGAAATGAATTGTGTTTTAACTTTCTATTTGAAGCACCTTATTGTCTTTTGTACAACCATTTGCAAAAGTTGCCAAATCATCACCAAGGAAACAGTTTAATTGGTCAAAATATTATAGAAATCAACCCAGTCCAATACCTATTGATTTATCAAAATTATATCATATTATGTATGACAGGGTTGTGAGTGAATCAAGTGTTTAACAATTTGCAAACTAAAAGTTGCTTATGACACAAGATACATTGTGACATAATTGTTATTTGATTAGGGGTCAGCTCGATAGTCCGAAGACCCATTAGTCCGAAGGTTCATTAGGCCGAAGGTTCATTGGTCCGAAGGTTCATTGGTCCGAATACCCCATTATAGGGGCAAGCAAAAAAAAAAAACTGCTCTTCAAATGCCGCGTTTCTACAGCTCCTGTATTTTGCAGAGCCACAATTTCCTTTTTGCGTCCTCTAAAATTATCTGGATACTAAAAAGTTAAAGTTAGCATTATTAGTACACATGTATAGTTACATATTGGACGTAGCGAAATTAAATTTTGCTAAATTTTTTTATCGTATAGCGAATTCACTCTCGCACATCTTGTATAGTACCCACTCGTTGACTGTAAATAGTCGGCATGATAAAAAAACATGGGAATAAATGTTTGTACTCTTTTTTTATCAAAAACTTAGTGTAGGAACATGCGTACCCACCTTTATATTACCTGTCATTCCCCCGGGATAAAACAACAGAAAATCATTTTTAATATCATTATTACTCATTCCAAAAAAAACAGTGTTATCAAACAAAACGAGTTAGAAACCTGAATGCTCATTTGTGTTGCATGAAAAAGAACTTGGACGTACACGTAACAGATGAAAATAAATAAAATAAAAAAGATTACAATCACTATGCGCTGTGAGAACTTTTTCTGGTACATTATCATTTAATATCAACTATTCTGTTTATGGTCTTGCTATTATTATATGGCTAAAAGAAGAACGTACGCGATATTCAGAATACTCGTACAACAGGCCCGTCAGATGGGGAGGGGGGGTGAGCAAACATGGCGACCAATCGGCCATCTTGGAAGGGTTCCAAAATTATAACTGACCTGTACTTGACCTGTATTTTCCAATACCGCATGCAAAGAAGATCCGATGAAAACTGAAACAGACATATTATACTCCTTATAGCCTGTATGAATCCACCTTCAAATTGTCCAGTCAAGATTTAGTCTTGCTACTAAAAACACTGCTACATTGCACACTGTTATAAAACCTTGTTAGATTATTCGTATTTGGTATCAGTTTTTCTAAAAAAAATTATCACTCAATTATCTGGTAATAATTTAGTTTACTTAATTACAGACAGCAACGCTGTGATGACAATTACATGTGTTATATATTGGTCATTGTTAGGCGTGGTCATTATGGAGGATTAATTAAGCCTCATAGGATTATATGTTGTTCAATTGACTGTTAGGTGTGGTTAGGTCATTATGGAGGATTAAGCCTCATAGGATTATATGTTGTTCAATTGACTGTTAGGTTTGGTTAGGTAATTATGTAAGGTTAAGTCACATGGGATTATATTCTTCAATTGATTGTGAGGTGGGGTTATGTAAATAGGTACGGTTATATATCATTAGAGAGGAGACAAGATCACTTTAGGAAAGCAAAGAGTTAAGTTGGATACATCATTGTGTCAAGATTGAGAGAATACAGGGCCGTCTTCCTTATTATGTTTTGATACTGTAACAGAAAAACCTAGCCATAGAGTTCATCTAAATGTCTTGTGTGACCTCGGTGACTTCGGAGCATCTCTCTTCCGGAACCACCACCGGAGTTTATAGTAGTAGTATCCCTACTCTGTCGCAAGGGGCAACAACAGTGGTTGCCGTTACTTAATTATAATATATGTGTTATCTCTGTTCATTGTCAACTGTAAATACATTATTTAATTCAGAACCTTTGTTGTCTCTTGGGAATTGACCACACCCTATTCTCACTGTAACTTCCACAATTATCTTAGTCTGTCTATCCCAACCACAGTAACATCGTTACAACATGCCTTGCTACCATGCTTGAGGTGGAGCTAGATTGTCAGTGTAAATTCGAAGTATTTCACCCTGATTTCAAAGGAAGCCCAACAAAATACCCTTTTCAAAGTTAACTTTTGCTGTGACAAAACTCCACACTCCATGATAATGTGGTGCAGATATCCATTTCGAAACTTTAAGTCTAAGTTGGTGTTTTGTTTATATACTGTTATCACTGCTGTTGGATCATAACATTGATATTCTTCTCCAGCTCTAAGCTCAACTATGAACCTTGAATCTAAATTCTTTTGTAGGTTGTCAGGGGGATCAAATATCAAATGTTTTAATTTAAATCCATTTTGCACCTATTGTGGAATTCCAGTTGAAGAAACAAATATATGTCCAGGATGCAAACATGGGAACTATTGCAATAAAGAATGTGAAGGACAACACTTGCCTAAACACAAGTACTTAATATGTGAAACACTTGCGTATTCCGTTTAATATAAACATGTTAAAGGGCGACCTGGAGGTGTGCACTGGGAAACTATTAAATAACTAAGAATTATCTCCCCTTTTTGGGAAAACCCATTAAGGCAAAGGGGTGCCGGACAGTTGTTAAATTAAGAATTATCATTATCTACCCCGAATTAAAAAAAATAAAATAAGGTGACAGTTGGAAAAGAGAATCGTTTAATTTAGAACTGTTTCATTGTTTTTGTTTGCATGTAAGGAATAACTTTCACCATTTTTTCCCTTGGAATAATGAGAACTGTTGACTGCTCCTCAAAATGAATACATCGTTATACATGAAAAAAAAAATCATTCAACAAGTTATATAATGGATAGTATAATTTTATTATAAAACTGCATAGCTAAACAGAAACAAAAAATAAACAGCAAAAAATATTCACTAGTTCCTGCTGAAATTTATTACAAATGCAATCAACAAACTTATCCAGTAAGTGTAACGCAAATGTTCATGATGTTCAGGAATTATTCGACCTTGCTCAGCCCGAGGATGATCATCTGGTAATAGTTTCACTACATTTAGCATCTCTATTTATATTTCGCTCCAATCTTTTCTAGTACAAGAATGTTTGTGCGCATTGTTTGTTTCTAAGCCATAAAATGAGTCTTTTTAGGTAAAAACTGACGGAGAATCTTGTTTGCAAACTCGGTATAATAGGTTTCCATCTCATATATACATGGTCATAACGGTGCTTTTTTTTGTGACTCTCAAACTTGTCTGTGTATTTTTTCTCCGTTCTTCCTGTCAAAAAAGTGTACACTTTTTTAACGATGGTTTGTTTGGCATCTACAATAATATTTTTAAAAAAACAATTAAAATACAGTAGAGGGAAGATCTATTTCGCATATGTATAAAACGGACATATTGTGGCATTGATAATAATAGCACGGCTGGGGGTAATTTTAGTAGGAGAATAGATGGACTGCACGTTGTAATCCCATAATTATACACGTAGCAGTTATATATGAATGAAGCCAGACTCCTATAAATGTCTTCTTCAATTCACAATTTATTTTTACGACATAGCTCACAATTCTAATGGAATAGAAACTTTAATTTGCCTCTATTCTAAAACTGATAAAATATGCATCTATGACATAAAACATCGCATATTGTTGATAAGTAATGGCTATATACTATATACACGCACATGTCTACTCCACTTTATAACTAGTCATATTACAATAACTAGATAGCCTTTTAGCAAAGGCAGGGTTGCTCATATTGGCTTTTATGAATGTTAAATGACCTCCAAATTACCTT
>JAOXYB010021291.1:0-33536 GCA_028565635.1 Phoronis ovalis | reverse complement strand
TCGGGAAACAAAGCAAAACCACCTATTTTCCTTTCAAACCAAAAATTTGACATTTTCCCTCTATTATCAACCTTACAACTCTTATACATACAAAGATGGCCTTACAACTACAGAAACTACATCATATGATGGGCATCTATCTGCACCCGCAGACCTCTTGTTTAATTCTCTAACACATGTGTGCAATATGCCAGTGAGGAATTGTGTAGTACACTAATGCCTTTTCGGGTGAAATTGAGCATGACACACTTGATTTTGTAAGGTACGTCTGTTTGGTAAAAAAAGCGACAGTATATAATCAATTTAATTCTTTTGCTATAAGGTGGTTAAATAAATGAAACTGATAGCTATTATTGTGGTTATAGGATGATATCCTGGCAAAATTATAAAATAATGGTTGGTTTCCTGCCTCCTTTACTCTTAATGAATTAGTTGTACTATAGACTGTTATTATAAAACTATTAAAGTTCTTAAATTGTTGAGGTGAGTAACTAGTCGTGCGTGCGTGTAACAAATTCACAGTCCTGTATACGGCTGTGGTCATGTAGGGTAAAAAACTATGTTATATACGAATTGTGATTCATTTTACATGGGAGTCATCTATAGCAATCAGGTCATAAGGGAAGTTTGGAACTTGTCTAAGATGTATGTATGACCTATGTCTGGAATATTTTAATCCATCACTAATTAGCCATGCAACAATAGACAGTTTGTGAAACAACATTTAATGCTTACATAACACATTTTGGTTTTAATTTTTCTATGTATTACAGGGTTTAAATCCTGGACTAGCCATTGGGGAAATAAAGAAGATGCTAACTGGTGTTGGTATAAAAGACAAGCAAGCTGCTACTGCATAAACTGTGATAAGGAAACACGATATAATCTTAGTGCACTTTACTATATATTCCCTTGTGCAGCTCTATTACACTTTATGACTCCTGGTTGGATTTTATTATACTAATTATGTGCCTAATGCCTGTTTTTTGCCTGCAGATTAAAATAGCAGCAGTAATGGGAACTATTTATTTTCATGTATTGGCTGTATTTGCTGGAAATATTACAACTTAGTTATAAGAATGCCCAGTATTAGATACAATTATTTTAACACCAATGTAACTGTTAATGTTGTGGTTATCCATTAAAATGAATATCAATTTAAGCCGCTACTGCTGTATACAGTCACCACCTGTATGCCAACTTTTGAGTTGGTAAATAATTTTCTGTTACTTTAACCAAAAATGTGCTGACAATATGTTGTATAACATTGTCCATTAATGCTATCATAGTTTGTTATGATAATATATCTAGTGTAGTGTATATGTATGGTGCACATGTTTTATTACAATAATCATACTGTCATACCAACATGTTACCAGTGTATGTCCATTTGGCAACCATATTACCCCAGGAATACTTTGCATTCACTGTCAATAAATTAAACAGTGTACAGTGTTGGCTTTTTTTGACTTCCATGATCAATACAATGTTTTGTTGATTCTCCAAGGATTTCATGAAATAAAATTCAATAGTTCTGATAAAATCTTTTCTTTTATGTAGCATTCATGCAAGTTGTTGAACTATTAGTTAATTCTCAACCAGATTTGCATACTTAATGTTCAAGGATACAATTCTTTATTCCAGACATGCACAGTTAAATGTAGAAAAGAGATAACATGAGATCTAATGGGGATTTAACTTAATTTTTGGACTACAACAGTCCCATCCAAAATAAATGTGCCAAGTTTAAAATTTTATAAAAGTTTGGATTTTCGAAAGATACTTTCAAAATTGACACAAAAAAGTTATTCAATTTTAAATTGGAATATTATGACGTTATTAAAAGTTTGAAGTTATATTCTGAAATTTCGGATACTTTTTAATGATTTAATTTTGTTTAGAAAAATTATATACTGCCAAAAATGCAATTTTTATAATAAATTCTGTATCTTGAAATATCCAAGCCTTTTTGTCGGCTGAAATTTTGGACTTGCCTGAATACAATGGATTTCTAGAATTATATTATTTGCAAATAATAGTCTAGATATAAATTGAAAGTTGTATTGCAAGTCCATAACGCCATAACCAGTTCCTAATATTAATTTAAATTGAGAGAATTTATTTGAAAAAAATCCTAATGAATGAAAAAAAATGCCATCCTTGGATCTGAATATCATTTAAATCACCATCATCTACCTTCGTAATATAAAGTAAAATTTTACACTCGACTTATAACCATTAAATCAATTGAAAGGGTAGAGAAGCAGTATTCAATATTCTAAACAATTGAAATCTCATTACCATTTAGTGTTGGGAGGGGTAAAAGAATACCATCATAAAATTTAATAGTTTACACACATGAAACAGATAAGTTTAGTATTGCAAAGGTGATACAGTTATTTTTATCATCTCGTTTTCTTATTATTAACTTAAATCTTTGAGTTATACCACATTTAAAACATGGCGCATTTATTTCTGGTCTTAGTGTAGAATACAATTTTGACTAGTTTTTGTTGCAGATTGAGATAGTACAGTACTATTAGCCCAATGATATTACCGGAGGGAGGGGGGCACTAAAGAAAAGTGTGGGTAATCATGCTTGTTAATGGCCTATAAAAAACAAGTGTTTTGAAAAAGGGACCTTAAGCAAGACCAGAGCCGAAATTGGTACCCTATCTAAGACTGGAATTTTTTGACAAGCAAAAAATCCTAAGAAACAATTTGACAAGATACCAATTACAATTATTTTTTTATAAATATATGCAAACTCTGTGTTCCATAATTGTCCCAATAGATCTCTTGATTATTAGCCATTTTTATTTGAGTGGCCTCCAAGGATATTATCCGTTCATGTTACTTCGGGGTATTAAAGAAAAGAAACTGTTCAAGCCTTCTTTATGAATTCGCTATAAATGCATAATTTATACTCCAGTTTCAGTCCACCACTACACGTTTGTTTGCTTCCCAGCAGATGTCGCTAGATTTAAAGACACACATTTTTTAGTATATACTGGAGTAGAAATTTTCTCAAGGGTAATTTCTCATTCATACAAAATCAACTTATCTCTTGTAATGAAATTGTATCAATCAAAGCAAATATTCAAGAAAATTGAGTTGGCGTAATTAATTGCATCGGCAATATATCCAATTTTAGCTCCGTAAACTTTGGGTGTAAACTTTTGTCCAATCAAAAGGCCTCTTTCTTCGGTAAACATATCTTCGGATCTTTCCGTGATTTATCAGTTTCTGAGCACTTACTGAATGAATTTCGCCGAGTTCGGTCTGAACGGGTCTGAAGTGAACCGGTATTGTAACTCAATTATTCACTAAGTCCGGAAAAGACTTTGACTGCATTCATGCTGTAAATGTTCTTAAGCACGGAGGTTCACTGGGAGTGGTTAGGTGAGATTTATAGTGAAGTTTTTTCCTCGAAATAGACTGAATCGTCTGCTAACGCGGAATTAACCTAGCCTAATTAACCACCTGTGAAATATTATTACAGGTAGATTACTATTCGTTCGAACAGTCCTGCTTTAATTGTAAAAATGATGCTAAGAACTACAGTACTGGCTCTGCTGACTATACACTGTCTAGCAGCAGTTCACAGAGACTGTATCGAAAAAGCTCTTGAAATCAGGGAAGAAAACGCAAATGTTGTGCTCACGGGAACAGTAAAGGATTTGTATCCTGATGAAAAACATCCGAATATGTATAAGGGAGAAGTTGAAATTAAAAGAATCATGAAAGGAGACAACGTTGTACAACAGTATCCAGGTCATATGGACCCTGCATCGCATCACAAAATGATTATGGTTGATGGTTTTGGTGACCCTCACATCTGTGACAGCGGTGTAAGGCGTTATGATACTCGTATTTTTCTTCTTTCAAAAAATGGTAATGGTGAATTGAAATTAAATTCAAGTTTGGTGAGAATAACATTGAATAATCTCGAACACACCGATGCTGTTGTACAAGGTAAGATAATTTTTTTATTAATGTATTGATACATTACTTTTGTGCTTGCGATTGCTAACATGATTAAAGCTGAAGGATATTGCGTTATTTGTATCCCAGGTGTGTTTTGTTCAGGCTAATAGAGAAAGCGATAGCTGGGGAGAATCGCTAGATATATAGAACATGCATGATCATGAAACAAATATGTAATTTTTATCTGAGATCAAAGAAAGAACAAAATTTAAGCCTTTTAAACCTTATTGAAAATTAACCTTTAATAGGGTCATCTTAACAACAAAATAGGTGTAATATATATACTCATAACAATGCTGACATGAAATATGTATTGTTAGATATAATGTTTGTCAATGTCATGCAAGTGCTTGTCTAGACTAAATGTATTCATATATTTTTGCCAGGCATTCATATGTTATGAAATTGATCCCATTTAATACATATGTCTTTTCTATCTATTTTCTTATTTAAAGTATCTTTTAATAGGAAAGATTGATGGATATTGCCATTATCATAATTTTCAGAAGAATATTTTGCAGCAATTAAATTTGTACAGCCCTTGTTCAAAAAACAGTTTATCATCTTCAGGACTCGTGTTTCTTATCATATTTCACCCACTCATGCATAACGTTATCTTTTTTACTCCTACCTGTTAGTAAATGTCAAAGGTTTATTATACCCTGAAACAATAAAAATACCTGATGCAGGTATATCGTTTTTGGCTGCATTACCTACAAAGAAGATTTCATTCACAAGAGATTTTTTATTACTGATTGAATTACCAAAATTCCAGGTCAGGCTTATTTGTGTAAACCTGTATGAAAATTACTAACAATAGCAAAACATTTGTCACTTGCTTCTAATATGTCAGTGAGTTTTATTTTATTGGACTTAGTGTTCTGCTCCAGTTATTTATTAAACTAAGGCCATCAAATAATTAACAGAGCAGGTGCCAATAATTAGACAAAAGAGCTCTCGAAATAGTCTGAATTGTAAACTCTGTGATAACTATTTTAGAATATATATGTACCGTATATATATGTATGGATTTCTATCAGGAAAATTTAAACATTCAGTTTTAATGATTTGACAATCTATTAATCTACTTCAGTATTGGTAAAAAAGTGAAACAGATTAAAAATCAGGTGAAACTCCGCCTCTGCCATCCATTATAAAGTAAGAAGATCCTATACTTAAGGGAACGGACTATAAATTTTGAGTTTAGGCAAACATCCTTTGAGCAGTGCATTAATCAGTAAATTTCTCAGTCTGCCTTAGAAAATGCAACTACTTTTAATCCTATTTGCTTGGCACATTTTTTGGCTTCTTACCTGTTATAAAGTAAATCTTATCAGTATTTTACTGTTCATACTTTGTTTAACCTCTAAAATTTGTTTAATTTCTCAACATGTGTGGCTATTGCACTTAATGAACTTAAGAAAAGAACTTCTTTTTCTACAACTTTTTCCAGTATTAAAGATGACTTAGTCTGTGTACAGGATAGACAAATATCAAAGAAGCTATTTAAAATATATAGCACCTGTATAAAGTGAAAAATTCAAATTCTATTTTAGTATATTTAATCTTTAATAACAAGCAGTACACTCTTACTAAGTCAACCTTGCTGATCAGTTCTGTCATGAGGGCTTGAGCTTGGTAGGGCACTTTGTATTTTTGCAACCAGCATTCACAGCATCTTTCTACCTGTTTAGCTATAATTATTATGATAACATAAGTGTAAATGAATACAATGCATTCCTACATTAAGGAATATAGTTGTGGGGTCCTAACTGGAAAATGGAGGTAATAGAGGTGTTTTCATAACCTTTGCCATCCAACATTGACAACAACATTTCATCTATTCATTTATTTGCAAAAGGGGTTGTGTATTCATCGCGAAATAACAAAACGTGGACGCCTTTTTACCACCACATAATAACAGAGTACATTTAAACACTTAAGATTCAACTGACTATAAAACATATTTTAAAAATATCTTGATAAAATCTTGATTTTATCTCACATTTAGTTTAGTACCTTCAAATTACTTGATAGGATCTCACGGGTTTTGTACTGTATTGTTGTTAAAAATATTCATTATGTTACACATATATAAAAGCAACAAGGAAACTTAACTAAAGAAATATAATATCCAATGACAAAAAATTAAACAAGCTATTGTTATGTATTGTGGAAAGTTCTTTGATCTGATTTCATAGGTGTATATTACATTGTAATTATATACTTTTTGTGCCTTGTGATATCAGAAGATCCTTATCCATATTACAAGTGGCTTTCTTAGGGGCTGTACCTGCAACAAGACATAATAGAACCAAATATTTATCATGTATACTAACATCATTAGGAATAAACCTTTGCTGCTTAAGTATGCTTCACTGGTGCTTATTTTCATTCTACTGTAGGTATTTATCTGTGGGATACCTCCTAAGGTATTTAAATCTTTAACTGCACTCACTGTGAGCTAATTTCATGCACTGCCTTAATTTGCTTGATTGAATTGTATAAATTGGTACATAAATGATAAAATTGGACTACTGAACAACACTTGAATTTCTTTAAATAAAAATTTAAGTAAAAATATTATGAACTTCTTGTGATTTATAATACTCTGACAAATTTAACTGTATCATATTTATCAATAAGAACACTTATCAAAATTAGATTTATTATTTTAATCTAGTTTATTTAGTGTCTGGTTAATTTACCTCACCTAAAACTTAGATGTGTCCTGTGTACTTTGACCTACAGGTAAGGCAACAAATATTAAATGATAATATTTCAAGCCCTTGTTCTAATAATTATGAGATTTGCCATTTTAAATAAATTGTTTCTATTATGAAAGTAACATTTGAAGCAAATTTCAGTTTGCTGGATGGATCTAATGTGCATACCGTGCTGTGAGTCACTTGTACATTTCAAAGCAGTAGTTTTAAAAGTTTGCACTTTTATCGTCATCATAATGGTCAACACATTGAATATATATCCTTGCATTTCATTTGATTCTGAAATTACTATGATAAAGAAATCACCAGAAAACTGTGCTTTACATCAGAATAATATTTTGTAATACAAAATGTGACTATCAAAAAGATCTTTTATTTGAGAAATAGCCCCAAATATTTAATGATCGTCCTTAATCTTATACTACACATAATTCTCTTTAATTTAGCTCAGCTTTTGATTTAGTTGAACTTGTCTTGTGACAAGTTAATGTAGAAATCCAAAAAGAAACTAAAAAGCTACAAACCCGAACTTTGCTTAAAGTTTTCATTCTATAATTTAAAGTGAATGGTGGTATTTTCCAGTGTCAATCAGCCACTGTACCAGGTTCCCTTAAGAGTACAATTGAGGAACTGATATGCATGTAACATGTTGACTTTTATTGCTATTGATCTGTTTAAATTCTCTGGTGCCTTCTTTCATCATGGCCATATCTCTTAATTTAGTCATGTTCCATGCTCTAGCATCTTTGATTTGTGTTGGATAAATGTAGTGTGCACAGCAGAGCATCTGACCAACTTTAGCGTCCTCTCAGGGGGTACTTAATTGGTGACATCCCGCATGACCACAAAAATTCAGACAGTTTATACCTTAGGTATAAAAAATAACCCAAACCACAAAATATCATATCCATATTTATACCTGAGGCAAAAATCGGACTATTTATATTTAAGGTGGATAATAGATGAACTAATAGATGAGTTATCACTGAACTGGATATATTTTCGAACTCAGGTCTGAACTTAACTTTACTAGTTGGTTACGGTATTGATCAGATAATTAAAACACAAAAAAATTAATCCAAATTTATACTTTAAAGTAGCTAACGGTATTTATTCCTAAGACATTTAAATTGCTATCCGTATTTATGCATTGCAAATCGTATAGGTGACCTGTCAATTCAAAGTACTGCCTAACACACCTATTAGAACCTAAATTCGTCTCCCAGGCACAATTTTCCAAAAGTACTGACCAAGTTCGTTGAAAATATACCATACTCACTAAACTTGGGCAGCTCAACAGGCTTGGTTAGTGAACACTTCTGGTAAACTGTGCTTGTGTAAGGTAGCCCTGTTCAAATCAGAGTTATCAAAGTTAAGACAAATACATGCAGAGGTTAGTATTTTTGTGACGACATTGGTATGTATAAGTAAAAAAATCCCATTAGCAAAATTTTAGCTAGTGTTACCCATGAAAAGTATCTGCCCAATAGGAAATCTATAAGGATTACAGTAGCTAGTACTCTTATTCTGCAGTTTCAACTGTTAGTAGTGGAATTTTGCCTTCTTAAAACCTATAGCGTGGAGCTATTTTATTCATTATTTTGTTTTTGGACTTGTCACATGAAAGCTGTTGGACATGATTTGGGTCCATCTCATTAGTATAATTATTTATTGTAACAAAGAAAATGTGTATTAGTCCTATTGAATCAATTCATGATAATATATTTTTCACTAGCATCCAGGTTGTGGCTTGTCTCATTTTCATGTCCCCCTCTTTTTAACCGCGATAGGGTCAGAATTCAAAGATCATACATTTTACTTGTAGTTCTAGACATCTAGCATGTGTACCTTGGTGTGACACATGATTGAAAAGATGGCACCCAGGGATGATCACATGAGGATCCCTGAATGCCATAACTTGTAAGCAGCATGCTACACTTACTTTATATACTCATTAAATAAACTCACTGTGATCTGTAATACTCTGTCCACACACAGTGTTGTTGGTTTTATCACTCCAGGAAATGTATGTTTTGGTTAATAAGGTCAACAATTCCTTGGATATTGTGACAAGAAACATTTGAAGCTTGTAATAAGCCTAGGGATACTGTTTATATTGTATCAGCATGTGTGGCTGCTGAGTGTTTTCTATCTACTTTAGTTTAAAGACAACAACCCCAGGACATTGTACAAAATACTGACATATAACACCAAAATAAATTGAACCCCACTGCTCAAAAGTTGTATATTTTTGAAGTAGTGAAATTATAAAAATAAATATACAGAACTTTAAAAAAAATTACATCGCAAAAAAACACAACTTTATCACTTAACTGAAGACAATGTATTGTTCTAGAAAAGTTTTCTAAAATAATACGTTGTCTAAACAGTCGGAGCACAGATAGTTCGAGTCAAGTAAAGGTGGATTAATGGAAAGAAGCTTATCCCTTAATATTCATGGCAGCAAGATATTACCAATTGCTAATTTAACCAGTGTATGAATTTCAGAACACTTTTTTACCTGTTTAGCAGAACACCCCTAGTGTATGCCTAATGTAATAAGATATTCAGTGTTGAAAATATAAAGATTTAAAATTTTCAAATTTTGATTTTGGTAGTTCTAATATTTCGTCTTAAACTTTGTCAGGTGTATTTCTGGGGGGCATAAATGAAGTGGAATTTTGTATCTTAAGCTTATAAGTTTGTCTTCATTTTTATTTTTCAGTCTTTATACAATTTATTGTATAAAGACAGGTCAATTTACATTAAAGTTTGCCTGAAGGAATTTATAATTTGTATTTTACAATCATGCAGGTGTGAAGTCTGTTAGTTTTATTAAAATAACATACATACAAAATAACATTACAAAAATAAGCGCTGTTTTCCTTTATATCAAATTTTATTCGATTTCATCCAACAGACACCACTTCACATTCCTACAAAGCACCATGTCATAAAAAGAGTGATCAGCAGCTTTGTAAAATCTACAAGAACCATTTTTACATGATCAAAGTAACACACCTAGTTTACCTTTTAAAATATTATACATTATAGAATAATTGGTGTGTTTGTTTTGATCTCATTCACATTCTTGCTGATAATGATTTTGTAGAAGAGATTTATGTGCATTCTTTTCCTAATTATTATATAGGTTGAAAAAGTGATTTATATAACTAGCCTTTACCTTTGTGCATTGATAATATCAAAGCATCTCTTCTGCTCATTCTGCCAATGATATTCTATTTACTGTCCTTAGTTCTACAATCAAATTACAGTTAAAGGAATAAGAAAAAGTGCTGTTTATTTAAATGAACTTATTTTGATTGCATAAACCTTCTTTATAATTGTCAGACCAGCAGTGGCATGCTATATTTTACAAGGTTTACAGATAATTAGAATGCATGAGTTACTGTCACCTTACACTGTTTCCAACAATTAAAGCAATTTTATCCATTATTCCAAATTATCATAAAACAAGGGAGAATGTAAATATCTGTGGATATAAATACATGGGAGACCTTGTAGTTCTGCAGTATTTGTTGTTTTAAGATATCAGTTATTTAGTTTTAAATGTTCTAAAAAACAATTACAATTAACTATTTATTTAATTAGCTTTGCTTGGCATTTGTACATGCCTAATGTGCAGGTGGATAACACTCAAACCTATAGCTTATTATTTCACATCTATTAGGCTTCCAACATAGTCTGTAAAGTGACAGTATGAGTGCTGCTAAGGTAGAGCACTGCCAGACTCAAGGAAACATCAGCTATTCTTGGAATTCATGTGCTTGACTGTGCTTTAGAATAAAAGTTAAGATAATCATAAAATATCTTGTAAATGTTGACATCTCATTAATAAGGTAGAGAATATTTGCTCTGATAATTCCATAAAATCCCATATGTCCACATAAAATCATATTTTTTGATGGCCTTTCAACCTATAGTGACCTGCTTAAATGCCTGTGTCCTGGACTCTGGGATAAAACATAACAGAAATTAACCACCACTTCTTTTATGAACACTACGGTACTTAATTTTACTCATATCATAAAATCAAACCAAAATGCAAATGATACTTGTGTACATTTAACCAGAATCTCAGAGTTTATGAATATACAAAATGTAGATTGCAATGGAATGCATTTCTATATTCTTCGCAATAGGATTCAGTTTAATCTGTGGAATAAATAATTTGCATAATTTTTGCATGTCACCTTGTACAAAATATTGCTTATTGAACAGTGATATAAACAGTGAGTAAAACAAGTGCTTTAAAAGAGTTATGAGAAACAGCGACTCAAACCACCTAAGCATGGAGACAAAATTGCTATATTGGTTCCTTATGGAAAACTTGCTTTTACCATACAAGATCTAAGACAAAATAAGTGCTTCATTTACCAAATAGATTTTAAAATGACCCGTTGGAATACCAAACTGCCTTGACCAATTTGTGAAACCAAAAAAGAAATTTAAAATGGCTTACGTAAAACACAAGTATTTTTTTTGTGGCCTTTCGCATACTGTTCATGTAAATTAATCTTATCACTGATGTTTTGAGCTGAAAGTATATGAGTAAACAGATAGTTGTAACACTGGGTTTTACCTCTTTGTTAGATGTGTCATACTAGTGTGATCACACAACTTCCTGTCTAAGGTGATAGACATTTTATTCTGCATGTGTGGTAGTGTATATAATCTGGTAATTAAAGCTCTTGCTCAACTATAATTAACCATCAATTATCCCCTTGGGTATAAATTATATAGATGCTGTAGGAGTAATGAAGATATTTAACTGCATCAACTGTGTCATATAAAAATTACACCAAGTGGTAGAGTAGAAAGTTTTAAAGGTGTCTAAATCATTCAAATACTATATCGATCAGGTAGTGGGTTGCATCTCGTATAAAGAATCATATTTTGGGTTATGGTTGTTAATACAAGCATGTTGTTTATTTATTTCTGTTGGAAGGTTGGCTAATATGACACAATGAAAACTCAGACAATGCTCAAAGTTTAGGAATAAGAAAATTCTTTGTTTTCAAATTGTTTGCCCACTGCAGCAGTGACTTAGAATGCATGAATGGAATTTAGAATATCTTCATATGGGATCTTCATGAAATAAGTCATATTATATAGATGACATTTTCAAAAACATAGCCTTTGATCTTCATTAATTTCATTTTGATTTATACCCAGGAAAAAATATCTAGGGAGGATAAAAGAATATTAATATGATTGATTAAAAAAAAAAGAAATATTTGTCTCAGTTATTTGTGAATTTAAACAGGTTTCATTTTGACGAAAGCCCACATTTAAGGCACACCTCTAGCAATGAGACCCTCTATGTATAATATAAATTCTTAGATTTATATCATATGCTCTGCCAGTATTAGTTGCAATGAAGCGTCACTCACATGTACTAACATTGCTTTTTCATTCAAAAACTGTCAAAGTACAAGTACCCATATTATTAAATATTAGAATAGTGTGTACCAAAAGCTAAATTTTATAATGAAGATGTCATTTATGTGTCATAAATTAGTATTGATAGTTAAGAAGATCTTTGGTCATGATTTTTTTTTAATGTGATAATTAAACCATGCCAGGACATGGATGTACAATGGTTTCTGTGAGTTAGAAAGTACTTAATCATGCTTTTTAGTGTTGTAATTCACAAAATCTTTCCCAGTGTCAGACTTGTAGAAAATTCGAGTGAATGTGGTTGATGAAATTGATATAAAATTTATTGCTGAAGCAATTCTATATTTACATATATTTTACAATTCCTGTTCTGGAAATTATTCTTAAAGGTGATTGTTATTTTAAATTTTATTGGTTGATTACTATCCTTTATTAGCCCTGATGTTAGAATATCATCACCTGGACACTATGCTGAACTACCTTTTGTGCTTTTATAAGCCAAGAATCCCTCGAAATGCCAAAATAATTATTTTACCAGGCTAGCCTGCCAGACACTATCATCATGATCAAAAGATCATTTTTATTTTAAATTATTGTTATGCAATATCATTTCTTCATACCTGTGAAAATCACATCAAAGTTTAGTTGGCACTGAAATATTTTGTTTCCAAATTAGTTCACTTGAGTTCTTCTGAAAAGGCCACTCAGCAAATAATAGCTAGTCATTTTATGAAGTTTATGTATAATATAGTGACTAGTGATTGGTGTTAAATATGACTTGTTTGTCACAGATCTCTTTAAAAAGTATATAAATATTGCTGTGCATAAAATCTGTCAAAGTGTTTATATGATCACATTTATATCAAAAACATCTTAGTTTTAAATTTCAGTTGGCTTTTCTTTCACAAATTTCTAGGTTTAAAATTTGGCTGTAATTTGTTATTGCCTTAAAGATTATAGCTTCACTGTACATTTCTACCAAGTAACCTTAAACTTTTAAAGTATTTGATATGATGTTACCCTATCTTTTGAACATACAAATAAAATACTATATTACAGCTTTATCAGATTTTAAACTGTTCTATTTTATTGAACTTATATTTTTATTGAAGCACATTTGAACAACGATTTTGACTCAGATGACTACCTCAATATAATAAAAGCTCTAATTGAAATAAGGATAAAAGTACAAAGTTACTTATTGATATTAAAGGCTTTCTATCACTCACTTTTAATGTCCTCTATCATACTCAACTCTTAAATACTGGTTAAGCATGTAGAACTAACAAGTGTTTTAATCATTAGACAATAGTTATATTAGTCTCAGGTACATATAATACTACATATAGACAGCAGCTTTAATTCTAGCTTCATGCAGACAGCAGAATGATATAATGCATGTTAACAGGCCCATCATGGATGGCCAGGATGATATATTCTGGGTGTCTTCTGTTTTTTTCTTGATAGTTAATTTACTTAACATTTGTATCAATTGCAGAATCTACAGTCCCTTCCCTTACATTCTCTGTCCACTGTGATGTGCACAATCAGTACTGAACCACCCATCTACTGTTAGAAAGATATATCTCCAGCATGCTGTTGAATCTAATAATAAAACAGAGCAATTAATTTTTATTAATGTAAAGAAAATAAATTGAATACTGTTTGATTCCAGTTTTTATTTGTTTTCAATTTGATTATACTGTGTGCTCAACCTATCAGATAGAATACACAAATCTGGGTCATGTTTACTAGCCTCTGTTGCAGGGTTAGAAGTTTTACTTGGTAACCTTACAGTAGACAATTGGATAATGCAATATTATAGTTTACAAGTGTGAATATAAAAGCTTTATATTATTGTACAACATATGAAAACCACAATGTTAGATACACCATGCTTTTTGGCCATTCAAAGGTAAAGGTGTCTGTGCATTGTGTTTATGTATTGCCAGCTGCTTAACAAAACTAAACCTTCAGTTACCACATTGTGCATGCCCCTGTGAAGCTAGTCTTGTATAAAGCTTATGAAGTCATTAAGTGCAAGCTGTTAAAGGACAGCTTGCAGAAAATGTAATTTTCAAATACTATAATTAAATTTTCACTGTGAATTTATAAAATATTTGTGTGCAAAACAACACCTTTATGAAAATTGTGCCTTTCCTGAGTTCTTGTGATCAATTGTAATATGTGTACCTCCACAGTGGTTATATTTAAAATGTAACAAAAAAAGGACCGAGTTAAAACCCAAACCCTCATCTTAGTGCATCACTACTGTGAAGTGAGCTGTTAATAGTATATGTGTAAATAAACCTGAATATAATGACCAATGCCTCATAACCAAGTTACTTGGCAGATTCCTTGTTTGTGTATTATGTAAGTACTGTAGATATTTAGAAGGTTCATGTGAAGACATAATAGCATTGCAAGCACCTTGTGTTATCACTTTGGTAATTGAATTATTGATGTCTAAATAAACAGGTTTTATCTTATTGGATTAAAAGTCTTGTATGTGTAATTAAATTTAGGTTGATCCATTTTGCATATCAGTGTCTATCCTTGTAATCAGTTTCATGTTTGGTACTTAATTTATATCATCCCAAATATCTGGCACTATCTGAAGATTTCTCACCATACCTTTTAGCTTCAAATACCTTGTCTATGCTATGTTTGTACATCAATTCAGGGCTTCATGGAAAGTTTTCCTTTCAAGTAAGGTCCAACCCAATATTTCTGAAGCAGTTGTTTCTGCTGCTAGTTAGGTGAATAACCCTTACTTGAATACTTATATGTCATTAAGGTGCCACACATTAAAACACCCTATCACAGGACATACAAGAGTTTCAAAGATATCTCCAGAGTTAAAACTGAAATTTCATTCCTGTTTCATTCTCCTGTTTTGCCAATTGCTGATTAACTTTTATAGTGTACAGAGGAAAAGCCTTTGGGATAAGAAAGGATCTGTATGATTATTATGTGAAGAAGCCACTGCTTTGTCTGTCTGTTGCTTGGTAATTTTTTTAGAAAGTTTACAAATAATGTAATTGTATTATGTGTTGGATACTGTTTAATTCTCTGTAGATTACAGTAGCAATTGAGTCAGTCTGACTCATTTGTTTTGTATTATATTTTTTTTTGCAAAGGAACTATTTTATAGCATACATGCCTTTGACAGAACTCTTGATATCAATGGTTAATATCAAATTTACATTCTGATACACGTTTGGGCTTCAGCTGTAGGTAAAATAATAGCAATTAGTGCAGAATGTGTTTCTTTTATGTGGTTCTTTTTTTTAGCCAATTAGCTGGTTGAATCAAGCAACATGTTGGGCTACATTTGTTGTTAGCAAAAGGTTTTCTTGAACACACACACGCTATATACTGCATTGTCTGTAGTGGGTAAACAGTTTTCCCTGGATAATTTGAGAGCATTATGTGTTAGTATTTACCACAATGTGCATCAATTTTATTCATCAGTTAACAGTCCCTAATGAATTTATTTTCATAGTTTTTATAAAGTTAGTTTAGAATTATCACAATTTGTGTTAGAAATATTTGGCATAATGCAATATAATATCACTTCTCTTGTAAGTGCATTAATGTTGGTTAAGAGGCTGTTGACTATTTTAAGTAGTATTTTAATGTACCTCTTATTGATTAATGACATCATTTTTGAAATATTTTTAGGTGTTGACTTTCTTTAATGCATACACACACACACACACACACACACACACATTTCTAGTTATAGTAGTAAAAATGTTCTATTGCCATTATACTCACATATTTTATTGATGTTAATTAAAATTACTATTATACATTTTGTTGTACTGTTATTAATTAACATAAAATTGAAGTACTTAGTAAATACAATGGTGTATAATTAAAAAGTTGTGCTGTTGGAACCTCGGTGTCTGAAGTGCTTGTTAAAATGCTAGAGGCTACTAAAACTATGAGTATAATAGATCATAAGTGTCTTGCATCTAATCTTTCTAATGCTTTGATAAAAATCAGTGTTACCAACAACCTAGTTTGAACACTAAAGTTGGGGAACCTAAATTAAAGCAACACAGAAAATCGATTTTGTATATACCCATTCTTTATGCACAAAAACATTGTGAGTACGTGCCTCTGAAGAGATGAATTTTTGAAGTGAATTAATAAACTTTAAACATTATGCAATACACAGGACTGTCATTCTGCCATTTCTCTTGCCTCAAGTCTATACTGCACAATAAGTAGAAGTAACAACTGGTATCTTGTCAACTTATTTAAAGTATTTTATGCATGAGATGCCCACTGGGTGATGAACATACCAAACCTTGTTCATTCAAGAATTATTGTTTCCTGGGTTTCATATCCATAATCATTCAAGGTGTTGTCCCATTAATTCATGTCTGTCATCAGTACCATATAGTGTACAAACTTAGAACTTGTGGTTTATGTCTGTGAAATTCTAGACCATAATATTTATCTACAGGGCAATTACAAGGCAATTAGAGACACTTGTTCAATGTCCTTGTAACCATATGGTAGTGATATGTGACATAGTTGACTAGTTTACAATCTGGATACATATCAGTGCTCACAGTGCAGCACACTAATCTATAGAATATGGGGAAATAGCTGATTTTATTGGCTTGCTTTTACTGTGTCTTTGACTGTTTGTCAAACTTTCTTATGGTAGCAAATATGATTCGCCATTTGTCAGTTTACTCTTACTATTTAAAAAAAAATGTAATATAAAGGTTTGGTACATATATCAAAGGCAAAACAATTAAGGATTTAGAGAACAAAGCATACTGACTGAAATGAAACATGACAGCATCTTTTGGAATTAAAAGAAATGGACCCTAATTAATATTTACACTAAGTACTTTAAACTCAGCAGCCTTGCTTGTTTTCAAAATATCTTGATTATTATTATCCTCAGGCATCTAACATGAAGCAGAAGGCAGAGTAAGAATTCAGTTTTAAGTCTAAGGTGTTTTTAAAAAGAGTACATGTTAGTGATACTATTTCAGTGATACAAAAATAAAAATGTAGGCACACGCTTTACAAAAATGTTATAGAGAATCCACCAAATAAATAATAAAACATAAAACATTAAGAACTACTACAATGTGTGTATTGCATAATATGATGTGTATTGAAGGCCATTTGTAGATTAAGTATCTGATTTGCAAAATTAAGTGCCATATATCACCAGTTAATGGGTAATATGGTCCAAAAGCTGAAAACTGTTTCATCCTGAAATTAATATTTAAAGATGTAATTATGTGGTAAATATGGGTTTATTAAATAAAATGAAAACAGTAATTTTGATAAAAAGACATCTTAACACAAGCTATTATAACTACAAAAAAAACAGCCTAATTTTCCAAGTGGTTGACTAGGGAATTGAAGCATGCTGTTGTATTGACAGTCTGTGTATTCAAGCACTTGTAATTCACTTATAAAACAAAACTTTAACATATGTACTTTGTCTATAATGTCAAAACATTTTAAAAAGATTAACTCTACCACATTTAATGAAGGGTTCACTTGTCATGATGTATCCAACTCCAAACATGTTGCATATATAAAGACTGGAATAAATATGACTAAAATTTTGATAAAACTTGCTAATGAGATAATTCTTAAGAAACATCTTTCAAACAGTCTTCTTATAAATCTCAGGTATTTCAAAATATTTTGTTAAAATGTTTCGTACACTTTTCCAGTAGCACTAACGATGAATTCTATTTTATGATGCTAAAAGTATCATGAAGTCCTCTGACCAGTGAGACCTTGTAAACCTTCTAGCATGTGGCCCAGTATGTATATACACAGGTGTGCAATCTATTTGGACTTCACATTTTAATAAATATAAAACAGCCAAAGATGACACCATGCAAACACATACTCTTGATATCAAACTCTTAGACTTACTATCTTGAGTCTCAAGGCTTTTACACTCACCGTTTTACATGATTGTGTATAATCGATTAAATGCCTATGGCATGCATATATAGCTGTCATGTCTTCCTTTGGACCAGGCTGTAATGTTATGAAATTGTAGAAGAAATGGTGATGAACATTGGTCTTGGTGAAAAAGTATAATGCCCAGCAAGTTATGTACTTGATCAGGACATTATTATTTGAAGTGTAACATATATTTAGTCTACCTTTCTAAATCCTTCAATATTTTATATTATATTTTATGGACTGCATAAAAGAGTCCCGGTGGGTAAAACCAACAAGTATCACAAAAATGCTGTCCCTCTCTTATACAGTGCTAATGCCTTTTGAAAACTACTGCCACAATGTTATTCTGGTTAGGAATTTGAATTGAAGTATTTCTGTACAATGATCCCAGATTACCAAAGTAAATTAGTTAAGGTTTATGAAATCATGGCTTTTGTGTTAAATTGGGTGAATTGTATTCCTTAGGATTATTGGATTTGTACTTGCATTTTATTTGTTTGAATACTTTGGTTTAGGAACACTGATATATGTGCAACTTTCAGAAAAAAATCCTTTGTTTAATTTCCCTAGATATACTTCTATAAATTTTATATTTTATCATGAAAAATCGTCCTCTAAATGAAATTTTGATGATGTTCATGTAAACAGCTTGTCAGAGACATTTTGTCAACCTAATTTTGCTATCAGCAGATAAATCACAAGACATTCAGTAGGTTAAAGGCATAGCATTTCCACAACTATTAGGTGCAATTTAGCATAATTTATTCTTCACTTCATTACCTTTGATTAACTATAATATGGGAGTATCTCAGATGTTTACCTATCAATTCATGGGAACTTCTTAAATTGTGTCACTGGATAAGTCCTTGATAATATGTATGATTGGTAGAACAATGATTCAGATGCTATTAAATTATCTCCCAAAAATGTTAAATTCTTTTCAATACTCAATCTCTGGCACAATGAAGTTGCAACCTAATCTCTATATTTCTAACAAAATTTTGTATATAAAGCAAAGTTTGTAATTTTTTTAAAATAGCTCATAGGAACAATACTCTTATTCAGCAGGATTTCTTTTTTGTTAATTCGCTTTAATATAGTATACACATTTGTTCATTATGTACCTATGTTTGGAAATGATCTACAGGATGGAGAGACATATCTTTTCTTTACTACATGGGGACATGACCTAGCTAGGACTTGCCTAACAACAATGTTCCTGTGTCAGTGTCTTGCCACTATCCCATACTAGAATTTAGTCAGGTCAGTACTTCATACAAGATCCAATCAATTAGCACCATTGTTACATTTGTGAAGTCTTGTGATTTCTTGACAGTTGATGTAAAACTGACCTTATTTATTTAAATAATCAGGTATTCATCCTGTGACTAAGGTGTATGTTACTTTTGATTAATTACGGAATAAGATCATCATCTTTTCTGTTTCAAGCTTGTTTCTGGTAATAATGATATTCATTATGTATGTATATATGTGTGGTCTATGCATGAATCATGAATTTGAGAATTATTGCATAATCAATGCCTATCTATTATAATGCTATTCTTTTTTGCTTGTTTGCTCAATATATACATTTCATAACTTCAAAAATCACAGTTTCTAGGTTGCAAACATAAATAAGTAAAAACTCAGGGATGGAATTAAATGTTTTAACTTCAATCCTTCTAAATTACAATTGCAGTCATCCTCGCACTGACTAGTTTATATCCCTTATATCTTCAAAAAATTTGCCTAGTTATCAACAAAACCAATAAAGCTGTTTGCATGAACTTTGTAGTATAACAAAATGAATCCTATGGATTCCATTATTTTGCAAGTATGAATGAATTGTGGAGAATTATAAGGTTCATAGTTACTGGGAACATTAGTTGGTAAAACAGTAGGAATTGTTGTTATATACCACCTAGACTTAGTACATGCAAATAACATGTTCACTCACAATTTGAAAAGAAAACATCCATAATATTTTGATAGTGGAGTGATTGCTACTGGATTGTTTGTGCATGGTGCTGTAGATCTTCTTGGGCCTAAACTTTATTTTCAAGCAAACCTTACAAAGATGAATTCCATAAACAAACGGTTGGCACGATGCTGGCTATAGTTGGAGGTACAGTAGTCATGGATTTGGTGCTGCTCTGCCATGTAACTAGCCTCCTTACTCCCATCTGTTTACTATTTATGAAAATCTAGTAGCACTGGAGTGATAGCACATTATACTTATGTTTCTACTAAAACAGCATGAAACTTCCCAGATTCTTTAAAGAAAAGTAACATTTCATTGAAACAAAATTTAGTTCATGGTTTAACTTATTTATGTAAATTGATAATACTGTGCTGGAAATTGATCAGTCTATGTTTTAGTGTCTACTATACCATTATGTTTCACTGGTGTTACAATTTTAGGAATCCATACCAGATGTGATACTATTCCGTGACTATTCAAACTAAAAGTTGTTTTGAAACTTTATACAAATTTTCATCAGAATATTGGTTATCCCTATTAAACACTATAATTTTTATTGGAAGTGCTGCATGTGCCTTTTGTTGCAATCTGTTGAAGCATTATGCATTTCAAAAACAATCTTTCATGATGATTCTTTCTAGCTATTTAAGATGTATTTCAAAGAGTTTTTCAATCTAATAATTTGCAAGTTACTATATAGCAGATATGTCTTATTTGTAGCTTTTGCATTTAAAATGAATTACCCTTTTATGAAGTCTCTAATCAGTTGTGATATTAAAAGAATGAAGAATATGCCTGTGCGTCAATTTACCAGAAATAGTTACAAAATTGACAAGATTGATATTTTATATTGACACAAATCAAGACAAACTGATCAAAATGAGATGTTTTCCTCTGATTACTAGCTATAATTTCATTAGCAACAAATTGGGAATGTGCAATCCAGGTTAATAGAAAAACATAGAATCTTAAAGTGCAATCACCAGATGTCAGTACAAAGCAGTCCAATGAAAAGAGTTTTGGATTCTTAACAGTAGGGGGCATTGAGTGCAAATTCTACTATGGTTGCAAAAACTGTATTGGCAATAACCTGATCAAGTGATGTTGGTATCAGCCGTGTTTGTTTTTTGATATTTTTGTAAAAAAAGGAAAACATGGAAATGTGAATACTTACAAAAAATAATTTGTACTCATCAGTATTTTGTGTAACAGTTTTATGCATTAATTTAATTTCTGTTGACAACATCAACACACAGTCATGCCAGATCTTAAATTGCAAAATACTGCCACACATCTGTATATTATTAAGCAGTGGAGTATCAAGACGGGTACAAATTTCTTCTTCCTATTTATTTGTATTTTATGGTGGTCCTTTACACATCCCCAGTTCAACCTTATACCCATTTACCTCTGTGATGACATTTCACTTCATTAAATTTCCTGTTTTACTAGAGTATTGGTCAAAATGATACCTACTCATGCTCATTCACCATACACGATTAGGTCATTTTTAGTCCCATTTTACAGACATTACCTCATTTTAGATAAAGTAAGCTTCATATTTGAAATATGAGGTAAAATGAGGTAACGGCTGTAAAAAGTGACTAAAATGATCTAATCGTACATGATGAATGTGCCTGGATATAGGTACAATTTTGACGAATACTGTAATACTATAGGATAATCAAGTGAAATTTCGCCTCAGTGATATACTTAAATGCGTCTATAAGGTTAAAATGAGCACCTGTAAATGACCACCATAGAAATATCAATAGGAAGAACGAATTGTTACCCGCTATTTAGTAGTACACAGCTGTGTGGCCTACGGTCGGGACCGACATGGAAAGCTATTGATGAATAGGACTTAGAGTGCCATAAGAGAGTAGTGGTACTACAAGAGGACATTTATACATTATTCAGAAATAATTGCACATGGTTTAATTGTGTTCACCCCTGGCTTAAAGCAGCTAACTTAGTTCAGAATAAATGAGGTTTTACAAATTTACAAAGTAAACCAAGGGTGGAATAATCCTTTGGTGACTAATTACAGTGATTCCCAGGTGTTAATCCAATACTCCCCAGGATATCTAGCTCCATTGAACCCACTGTTTATTAACAAATAAAGTTGCTTAAAAAATAAATATGCTTTGTGACCTGACCCCTGTTACTAAAAATGGTGGGAAATGCCATAGGTTTAGGTGAAAATCTGTGAAGATACTGCAACATTCCTTTAAAATAAAACGTAACATGAGTAGGCAATTTCCATATTCTCTTTTTACTTGTGCATAACTTTACTCATAAATGATTTCTACTATCTGTCTTTATCACAAGATTTTAGTGTTTATGTTTTGGTGCCTCAATGTGCACACCCCCTTTTCTGGTCAAATGGTATGATCCGGTTGAGGGCTGTGCTGAAGCATTGGTTCTCCCAGTTATAGTTTTATTTAGTTATTTTGTGGTAGTTGTTATTTTTAATATGGGTCAATAATTTTTATATAGCTGCAAAGAAGAACCTGTAAAGAGTGCAAAAGTTCTTTATTTAAAGACATTTTATTTTGAATTAAACATGTGCATTTTAATGAAATTTGCATATAAAAGTTGTAGAGATTTAAAAGTAGAAAACTAAACTGAAATCATTTAAATTTTTAAATTTTCAACAATTGAAAAAATTAAGAACAATAATGGAAGCACTGAAAAAACAGAATTCTAAATGTGCATGCAACAAGTGTGCGATTGCATGTACTTTCTTTGGACTTTTCTGGTTTGGAGTTGTCCTTGGATGGTTACTGCTTTACACGAGAATTATTCCTGAAGAGAGTATACCGCTGTGGCTAACAGGTAGCAATGTCCTGTTGTTTATAGTATTTTCAATCCTGGTAAAAATGTTGTTGGCAGATAGAACTGCATAGATAGGCCTTATATGAGTTTAAATGGCAAATTGTTGATGGAATACTAACTGGTGCAATAATGCTAATTGATTTTGATTTTCTTTTTAGATAAGCCATTCCAGCCTAGACCTGAACCACCAGAAGGTAAATATCTGTTTTTTTCTCTCTTTTTCACTGACTGTTTATCACTTTTCCCACGTACACAATGTATTAAATCTTTGGAACGTGACTGTATTCCTACTGGCAGCAAACTATTGCAGTGTGGTGGATGTGAATTCTTTATAACAAATTATCACAGCTACACAATTTGTTCTGTATTAAATTATTGGACCATATTCTTTACCTGTTAGGCTTGTGATACAGGTGTGTATTTGTTTAAAACGCCCTATTATGGCCATAAACTACATTGTGAGATTTTTTAATCTGTCTATTACCTGAAACTGACCTTTCTTATCTAAAGCTTTGACTCTTGTCATGATCAAAGAACAAAATCATACCTCTAAATGTACACAAAGGATGTTATTAAAAAAATTTAAAATTCTTTCATTTTCTCAGTTGCATCATACAATTAGAAATTTTTACGCTTTCAGTATGAAGTTTATTAGATTTATTAAGCTAATTAATTGTATTTTATTTGTAACTGCCTGACATTCACAAATTTCAGTTATCAACTTTGATCATTTCATATAAAACAGAAAAAACTCTGTTAAGTTTAATTGCTTTTTGAGTAGTTATATCAAGAAGAACTTTGACTTTGAAGTTGCAATAAAAATTTGCCTAAAAGCAGAATTGCCTGAGGGAAATGCTCCTTGTTTACCCAAGTAAAGACCCACACAGGTGTCCATAAATCTTCTAAATTCATGGTATCATTGGCCTGTTTTCTTATGGATTTTCAAATATGTTATTACTTACTAGTGGAATTTGATTGTGACCAGTGCAGTCATTACTGGATGTAGGGCCTTTCCAAAGTTTTATTTATTCTTAATCTGTCATTGCTCTTGAATTTACTTTGTTACGCAAGTAACTTAAGGCAGGTGTTTACCATGTTTTGCTACGGGTGGCGCTGCTAAATTGTTTTTTTTTTTGATATTTCTGAATAAATAAAAAGGTTATATTTTTTATTTAAATATTAAGAACTTTATGACCTTTAACTTGACACTCACCACTTTTGGCCAGATGATCAAGCGTACCTGTGCTAAAAATTGCAACTACTGCAACTAAAATTCCGCGTGTTCAACGAGATAAATTATCTTGGTAAAATTTGTTAATGTTTTTGTTCAAGATAACTGGACTAAGGCACATTTCTTTTTTTGCTTTCATTTTAAGTTATACATTTTTTTCCATATAATTTTTCACTTTGAAAGTGCCTTATGTGCAAAAGTAAGTTCTTATTTACATGTTCCCATAAAACAACTTTCCATAATTTACAAAATGAAGCGAACGCACAAAATTTGAATTTTGTGGCTCCTACTTAACCACAACCAGCAGTGCTCAGTGGAGCTCGCTGTCCTTCCTGTGGAGATAAGCAAAGGATATGTAGTAGAAGGTGTATATGCATGGAGCAGAAACAATTCTGAATTATAGGGTGTGTATCTAGAAATAAATTTTAAGTCACTTGCATATAATATGAGCAAAGTGGTACTCTCCATGTCTAACAATCTCTCACTACAGTCTAATTTGTATTGTTAGTGATGACATAGATTACGCATGGCTTAGTGACATAGCAGATATTCTGTACCATACATCTAAAACCACTTTGTTAGACTGATAAACATGAATGCTCAATGCAAATGTTTACAAATTACAAATTCAAGTAGTACTACACATCATACAATTGTTGTAATTGTTTAATATTGATTAAATAATAAACCATCTGATAAAGTTTTTGAAAATTTCTTTTTTAAACGTTAAACCCATAGATTTTTATCCAAATTCTATAAAATGAACTACAATTAAGCATCTGCTCTCACATTTTTTATTGTATATTAGATGTATGTGTTTCCTCCATATTGATGATAATTAATAAAATAAGAAAATAATGCATCTGCTACCCTCAAAATGATAGTATTTTCAGTTTTCTATTAATCTTGTATACCAGTAACACATTTTGGTTTGTCTAGTTTCTAAAATAATAACTTTGACTGTTGTGCATGTTTTGATGTTCCTTGCGTTTTGGGGTTAAATTTCTATAATTCTACTTCTAGTATGAAATAGTAATGGTACATTGGGGGTATATTGATGTAGCAGTCTGAAATGGCATTATATTAAAAGCTGTTCACTGGGTGACCACGATTATGCACTGAAAATGATTACAGTATCCAGATTCTTTAACACCTATAATAATAATTTCTTCAAATTATTGTCCATTAAGCAGCATCTAAAATGTTTAAAGTTGAAAAGCGTTGTTTTATTTGGACTTCATATGATCTGTTTAGTATTGGAAATGTTATTCAATTCAGTATGATATGTGTATGTGGTGTGTTATAGGAACATTTAGCTGATTTGGACATCAGCAAATATCTTGGAGCAGGTTGTACCATGGAAAGTTCTATTGTCTATGATTACTTATGATTGTGGGCATCAGTTGTCAATTTTAATAACTATAGAATAATAATAATAATAGAGATAAAAGCAATGACTGCAAACCCTACAATATCTGTAAACATACATCATGTTTATTATGGTGTTAAACAGTTTTAAAAAAAATTGTGCTTGCTTGTCTTAAATAACATGCAACAGTAACAACGGTGACATTTCATGTGTTCATGATAATTAATCTTGCTGAATTGTATAGTTGTATAGAAACTGAAATGCAATGTGCTTAGTGACATGCAACAAAAACTGTGACATTTTCATACCCTGATTTCTGATTTTGTTGAAAAAAGGTGCAAATAATTGAAAAAAGCAATCACTTAACATGTGCCAAGCAGCATGTAACAGAAATGTGCATATGTTAACTACTTGTGCTTGTAACATTTTGATATTCTTGGGATTGCTGTGCTACATGAGTGAACAGATCGAACAATGATGTTGATGGGAAAATTAACCACTGTTTAAAATTTCATTTTTAATTAAGCAATGTACCCCTGATCAAGATGGGTCTGCAATTTTTAGACTTATTTTTTGTCCCAGCAGTGTAGTATTCATAAAAAGTTTAGTCAGATTTGAAAAAAACAACCCGGAGATTACTTAAGGTTTGTGATTAAACTTTGATGAAAGACCTCTCTGTAGTCAAACTACTAAATCAAGTATGACTGCATGGACAATTTTTTTGGTTATTTTATTTAGCTAAATTGCGAAATGTTGGAGGCTGTTTTTTCATAATTTCACATGTGGTGAACAATGTTTTGAAACGATTAGAACTCCTGATGGAAATAACATTTGATTGTTAAGTATCTCGTGATCAGATTAATGCTAACAGTTGCTCTTGTCATCTAAAAAACAAATCAAAATACTAGCCTTGTTAAGCTAATTCCTGTAAAATTATTTTGTTTAGATATTTTAATTTTTGATTGAAATTTCATATGGTTTTATAATGTTATTTGTTAAGTCGAGTTATTTCCAATGGGGTAAACTGTTGGCGGTTGTCTTGTGTTCAGACAGGCTTGACTATCGATTTAGCTTTTGTTATTTTGTATTGCACACTTTATATTTGTGTTCTTTAAAAAGAGCAGCAAAGGAATTGATTTTTGAAATTAAGTAAAACAAGCTTTAAAAAAATTAAAATAGTGGAGCCAAAGTAATTTACAGTTGTTTTAACGGTATATTTGAATTTTTTTAACAATTTCTTGTGCTATTTACATAGTGCCAAGCCTAGTGCATATATCTGTACAGTCTTAATTTTATGATAGTAATAAGGAATGGAAGAGAAAAGCTTTATGCCTGGAGTCAGCATCCCATCCCATTCCATGAAAAACCGTTACACATTTCCATCAAGCATCTCTAGCTATCCCTAGGCATACATCCAAATGATAAGTTATCACTTCATTATAATAAAATGTACATTTACTCCTTCTAATCATATGATAATACTTGACCAATATCATCTTGACAATATAATTTAATGAAAAGTGAGAAAAGAATTTATTTAAATTCAACCAAACCATGTGTCAAAATTAAAGTTGTATCTATGTTTCAGACAACAAAGAAGTTGTAACTGCATGACTGTCAGCAAATAACTAAAGATTTAAATTTATTATATTAATGCTCATAAAGCTGCTTCAGCTTGTGTTAGGGACGGGTTATAATTTCTCCTAGCTATCACTTCTTATATTCGTTTGTATTTAATTCTCCATTTTCTATGCTTTTATTTTTTATCAAATTTAAAAGCTTTATATAAAAAAATAGGAATGTAGTGAATTCCAACAGGGACCTTAATTTCCTTGTACTCGATTTCTGTACTTTCATACCCAACTTCCATAATATTACTAAAAGTTTAGGCAAAAAAGTAAAACACTTATGGGAAATTAAAACTGGTTTTAATAGTACATTGGGAGACCATGAATGTATCTGCATCAAGTCCATTATTCAGAGTTGCCCATACTAACATTTTTACTTAGATGTACTATAAAATGGACATTGTCTACAGTTTGTTGCCCATATGGTAGCCTATAGCCACACAGGTGCACGCACTGGTACATACATGTCTGTTTACTTATAGATTAGACCACATCTCAGGTGCATGCATCCTCATTATGAATAAATTGTTAACCAATGTGTTAAACAAAAACAAGGATAATTTATAAAAATAATTTTTTTGAAAACAAACTTTTGTGCAAGTTATATACATGTATTTGCCAGCCCAGATCATACTTTGTCCATCACTAGCTTTGTTGCGAGGATAATCAAACAGTTATTGTATTCCAAGAGAGATGTTAGTATTATATTTTTTTTTACTATTTTGATTACATGCAATACTTTCATTTGGATTGTTCATGTTAAACACCTGCATGCAATGACCAGCAAAGAATTATGTTTACTCTGTCCAGGCAATTATTAGGTGATTCACTTGTGTGGAAAAAGAAAGTTCTTTTGGTGTATGGAGCTGAAAGTGATGTGCCACAGGCTCGGAATCAGGGATATCTTTTTGACAAATTTTAGTATATTTTGGAGCCACCCTTTACACCCCTGTGATATACTTTAGGAATAATTCCTGAGGCATAGTGATGAATTCCTTTTGTAAGGTATATTTTGGATCTACTTTTCACAGAAAATACCATATCTCATGAAACCCACATAAAACAAATAATAGTTTTGAATATTAAGACATTGAAATTTTGGGATATTTTTTTAATATTTTGGAATCCACATTTTCTACATTTTTGGTATAGAGTTGGTTCAAATATTTATCCTCACCAACACATCCCCATCCCAAAATATAACAAGAAACCCCGGGGGGTACTTAACAGAAAAGTTGGTAGGGGTGTGCTGCCCAGGGTAAAAAACCCTGACCCTGTGGTAAATAAAGATCACCAAAAATGTACTCTGTCGTAAATGAAAAAACATGAAAAATATACCGTCGTAAATAACTCTCCCGAAATAGAGACCCTGTGTAAAATTCACTTGTAAATTATATACCCTGTGGTAAATAAATATGGAAAAATTTACGAACTTTAGTTTATACACCCTGTGGTAAACGAATATTTTTTGAAAATATACCCCGTGGTAAATATCCAACAAGAAAAGTACTCCCTGTGGTAAATAAAGCTTTGAGAAGCGTGAAAAACATACCCTGTGGTAATTGCGGAAGCTGAAAAAAGGGGGCCTATTGGGCGGCACATATATATAGTGACTTTAAATGGCAGCACCCCCCGGGAAGAAACCCCTCGGCTACTTACTGATTTAACAAAAGTACTGTGATTGTACTTGTGCAATTATCAGTTTCCTCCACATTTGGGAGGTAACGCTTTGGATTAATTTTAGTTATTTCATCACTTTTCATAAAAATGCCAGTTTAATTGGAAGGAGACATTCAAACCTAATTTACCTGATGTAGCAAATAACTATTATTTATTTGTATACGATGGCAGTTGTTCTTCAAGGAATTGTTTTAGTAGGCTGATATTGCATATTTAAGCATCTTTTTTAACAGTTTCCTGCACACTTCTTAAAACAGTTGTTGATACCAAAAATATTTTGAAAACATGCTATCTTGTTTTAACATATTTTATATTGTCTTTGTTAATACTTTGTTTACCACACTTTTATATGCTTCAAGTCAATCTGTGCAAATTGCCAAATCTATGTGACAGTGCCTTTTTATCTTTTTATTGATGCAAAAACAGGAGATGAAAGAGTGCACATTTAAATTAATGTAATAGTACTGGGGTTGACTTATTCACAGCCTACCATTCATTTAATAGGCCCATTCACACTTGCCACTTAAAGCGCTTCATAATAGAGTGCTCTATAATAAAGCACTTCAGCCTCTAATGTGTATGCTAATAAATAGCTTGAAGGGTATTAAAATAAAGCCCTTCAAGCAATAATTAATCCTCCTCTGGAGGTGGATTAACTTTTTCCTGAAGTACTTTATAAAAGTTTTAGCAACTTAACTTGCAATTGTGGACACCAAGCGACTTCAATTCGCTTTCTGCCATGAGCTCATGTTTACCTGCGCATGAGCACTTAATATTTCTGCTTTATTAGCATGCTGGCTTTTGGCAACAGTAATAATAATAATATATATATATAAAGTGAATAACAGAATTTGCACATGTCCAACACACTAAACACGAGATATTTGAAGATAGAAGCGAATTGAAGCATGCCAGTGTGAATGGAAAGTGAAGCGCTTTATTATAGAGTGTGTAAGTGTGAATTGGGCTATAATCACTGTACAAGCAACTGATACCTGTATAACATTCAATTGAGGATAATATACCATGTGTCTGTCTGCACAGGAAAAATAAAAGTTCTGAAAAAGGTTAATCTGTTAAATTTGTGTTGGAGTTTTTCCCCAGGGGGTACTCTCATTCAAAGTGCGGACTGTATATATCTGCTGGCCCATGGGACCCCTTTTTCTGTTTTTACCATGAGACATCTTTTTATGTTTATTTGACAATTTTTACCATGGAGTGTTTCTTGCAAATATCTTTTTTACCACAGGTTATATATTTTCATTTAATACTTAATTACCTTGAAATTTTGTTCGCTGATATTGTCGATCATAAACTCGCCATACAAACAGTTTAATTCCACATTTTTTATCACAGGGTATACTTTTTGGGTATGGATTTTGCAAATAAGTCAAGTTCCCCCCAGGGATTTTTCAGAGGCATCACAATAACATATTAGTTTATTTCAGAACCATGTGAGATGAAGTACTGTGCATATGGAGCTGTTTGTCGTGTGAATATGACAACGAATGATCCCTACTGTAAATGCATAGAAGTATGCTCAGCAGTATTTGCCCCAGTGTGTGGTAGCGATGGTGTTACATACTCTAATGAATGTAAAATGAGAGTAGCAAGCTGTGGCCAACAGAAAAGAATTAAAATACGTTCTCAGGGATCATGTGGTAGGTAGAACTCGAATATCATTTCTCCTAAAGATGGCATGTTTAAAGTATAGCAAGTTACAAACTTCATCATAATTCAGTCTGTGATGATATCCTAAGAATAAAGTTGCAGTGGTATAAAGTACACTAATATCTTATGAATACTAAGGTATTTATGAGAAAAGACACAGATCAGAACTTTTTTAAAAAGGGTCTTAATTATGACAACTATTGCAAAAGAACATTCATAAGAGACATTCTACTTAGTATTAGATTTGATTCATAATGTTCACTATTAACAGCAGATGTCATTGTATGCAACTTTTTCGGTGGTACTACCTGTAAGATTTCTTTGATAACACTTATTATATACGTAGTTAAAAGTTTTGAGTTTAAATTTTTCTAGTTTAAACCCTCTTGATTTTCCTTATTTCTGGAAAAATACTTTTTAACATTGTCAAAATTCCATATATGCTTTTTCAATTTTGCTGGTAAATTAAAATTTCAGAAGTGATAGAAATGAAACAATAAAAGATTTAATCTTTTCAAAGGCAGAAACCATAGATAACTAAGCTAATTTTTGATCATTATTAAATGTCAATTAGGATAACTTTAATTAACTGTTATTCCTAAGAATGCAGTCTGTTACTTTCATAATTTCACTAAAATTAGTTGTGGATCTTAATCATAAAAAATTAAATAATATTTATCCAGCAGAATGCTTCCAGTGCAAACAAAATAATACTTTCTTCAAATTTAAACTTATTGAGAAAAACACTTTAAAAATATTTAAAATGAAGACTTAAAAATGGTTAACTGATAACACTGTATATCACACAACTAAAAAGCTGAACAGGTAGGTTGGCATTAATAGTCATAAGATGCTTATGGCTTACCACATACATAATTTATGCTTCCAGAGCAGAACTATTCATTATGAATTTACAATTACTTTTACTGTATATTGCATATGATCAAGTGCAAAAGCCAAACATAGTGCCTTGATGTGAATATTTTTGCTCTTGTCTGAGGTTTTTATTAATTTATACATTAGTTATTAACAGATAGCCTGCTTATTTAGATAATCGTTATGTGAAGTGTTTAGTAACAGAATATTACTAGCACTAAGACAAACGTTAAACTAATCCAGGGAGATTCTATGGATGCTTCAACATTATTTTAATGTGGATGTAATTGCTTTTGAGAGTATTGAGTTAATGATTTAACGTAAACTGATCGGAATAAACAGATAAACTGGTATTTTTGACGAGCCAGCTTTTTGTTAGTGATTCTTTATACTTTTTGCAGATTTAATGTTCTAAATTTAATTTAATTATATGGAATTAATATTTATGATTATTACTTGACAAACTTAATGCCTTAAGGATTATACAGATCACAGAATTAATATTAACTATTAGAAATCATGCAGACTGGACATGTAAGGACAATAACTAATGTGTGAAGTTGAGATTAAAATCATGGTAGAAAGTACAGAGGATTTGTTATTTCGGACAGAGATGAATGAAGAAAAATTAAAAAGCTCTCAAAAACATGGTGTACTCAAATGCTATGAAGCTGGGAGGACTAAGTCTAACTGGATGATTCCCTGGCCCACTATTAGTGTCATTTTGTTATTTTTTGTGATATTTTCCAGTTCTGTATCGGAGACATGTTATGTTTATCCCTCAGATGTCAAGGACCCCTGTAAGGATATGGAGTGTAGGCATGGTGCCAAATGTGTACCATCACTAGATGGACTGATAGCGAGGTGTGAATGTCGAGATAAGTGTGATTCATTCGGTGACCATACAGACAATGGCCCTATCTGTGGTTCAGATGGAATGGAGTATGCTAATAGGTGTGAGTTGGAGAAAATGGCCTGTCGTCGTATTACGAACATCACTGTGAAATTCTTTGGAAAATGTGGTAAGTTTTGTAACTTATACTTACATCCTCACATGTATGTTTTGTATTTCAGAGAAAACCGTTCTCCGATGGCTGTGTGGGAGTATCTCATTTAGGCTTTTCCTCTAGTACTTTTTTGCTTTTCATTTACAAAAAGACATTTGATTTTTCAACAATTTTAAATAAATTCAGTCATTTGTAAACCAAACGATTTTGACTATTCATAATATCAATATTACTATAACCAGGGCTACTTATCATTTATAAAAAGTTAAGAAATTATATGATGTTGGATACTCTGAAATTGTTATTTTTTTAAAATGTTGTTTAATGTAAATGTCTGATATAATAGGTTAAATAGAACATACCGCAATATTAGAGAGAGCTTTTATGAAATGAACCTTTCCTATAAAATTAAAAATCTTCAAAACATTTGAAAAACAGTTGTGTTATAGTTTATCTTACTATGAAAAACTGTCATAATTATAATTGGTACAACGTAACATCAGATTCACCATACAACAATACTTATCATAAATTGTGTGGATTAAAATTATAAACTGAACAAACAGCGATGTTTATATACCCTGTATTTAAAGACACTGAAACATTGATAAGGTGTCTGATGCTGAAAAGAACACTGTCTTTATTGATATTGACATTGTTGAGTTTTAATAGAAAGATAAAAAAATGCAAAATTTGAATATTCTGTTTTTATTACACAATACAGACTTAATTATTTGAAAACTAAATTTATAAATTTTTTTATTGATATTTTACTCAAAATGTTACTTGTGTTCATTTGTAAAAGTATGGTGCCACAGTTCCATTTTTGTACTTACAAGGTGTCTGTCCATTTTAGGTACAGTCTTGAATATTTGATGGTATTCTCTCCTACCTTGCTTCAGATTGCATGATCATACATTTGTACATCATCCTATTAATTATTTAGAAGCTGATTATAAGCTTTCAGATGAGGCTGACTAATGCTTCAAATAACACATTCCCAGTGGTCAACATGTGTAAAAATGTTAGCTCCTACATAAAATCAATACCATTAGCTTCATTTTAATCTGTTTTTTAGATTCTAACTCCTTTAAGAATTGTCAGTAGTATATTTGATTAAAATCTTGCATACAAATAATAGTATAGAATAAATAATA
>JAOXYB010021280.1:0-15753 GCA_028565635.1 Phoronis ovalis | reverse complement strand
ATGTTTGTTCCTAAGAGAGAGCACCTTCGTCTATAGCCAAAAAGACAAAGCACTATAGCTGCCTGGACGATTTGAAGATGGCAGGTATTATAGGCTAAGTGGGCGGGTGTTATAGGCTAAGTGGTATTTTGAATGAACTTTGAAAGTGGGCCAACTGTTGGTCTGAAAATTCGGAATTCCTTTCGAAGTATTCAAAACTGTTTATGCCTAGATCTTGAAAAGTCTGATAAATAGTGAGAACACTTTCATTTAGGAAGTAAATAGATCAACTGGCAAGCATATTTGTTTTTGGGATGGTATGTCGTTAGCTACAAGGATGCAGTGCTGCCTGGACTATTAGAAATGTGTTTAAGAAAGGTATACTGTAACAGTAGGTGGATGGGTTTTAAAGGCTTAGTGGTATTTTCTTTCACTGTCGTCTACACTGATTTTGCCTAGTTCATGAAAATTCTGATCATAGAGAGATGCTTCTATTCAACTGGTTAGTAGAGGCAGAAGTATATGTCAAGTTTGGTTTCTACCTGGATCATTTTCAATATGGCCGACCTTGTAAAGTGGATCAAATGAGGATCTACAATTTCAACATTTTTTGCAGCTGTCAAGCCTGTTTTTGCTTGTTTCTTGAAAAGTCTGATATGAATAGAGAATGTTTTAAATCAGAAGGTAGATAGAGGTCAAAATATAGGTCACTGTTGATTTTGATCCAGATCAATTGCCCTTTTTATTCCTGGGATGAAGTTACCTGGATGATTTAAAGGTGGTTTTATGAAGGCCATAGCTAGCTATAAGTGGGCAGATGTTTATGGCTAGGTGGTATTTTAAAATGTCCTTGGAACGTAGGTCAACTTGATCTGAATATTTGATTTGTCAAGCCATTTTTGCCAGATCCTGAAACTCTGATACAAAGAGAGCATGATTTCTACTTCATTGCATCTGTCTGCAAAAGTAGACTTCTTGTTTGTAGAATTTATGATATCTTCCAGCACGCATTATGTGCCTGTTTTACACTGTTGGGCCTACGTAGTTTTTTCACAAACTTATAACTTTACATATTCTTTTAGTGGATTGCACTGTGGGAACTTTTTCCAATGGCACTCACTGTGTGAGTTGCCCAACAGGTACTTATCAATCAGAAACCAGGCAATTGGAATGTCTCCTATGTCCAAATGGCACATCAAACATTGGAGAAGGAAACAGCAATGTTAGCAGCTGTGAAGGTTTGTCACTGATTTATTTGTTTTGATTATTCAAAAAATGTAACTGAATATGGTTACAATCCAAATAATGGAAACTGGTATAGACTGCTTATCAGATGGAGAATGGCATGATTCTGCTAGTAAGTATATTGATTTCTTAGGAGTATTAAGTCTAGTAAAATCTGTTTTACCTGTACGGGACACCATAAAACATGAATATAAACAAAATAAAGAAACATGGATTGAATATGTTATTTTTTGTTTCAGTCAGAGGTTGTGGCATGCCTATGTATGATATGCATACAGTTAAAATTGGGAATGATTTCAAAGTTGCAGACATTGTTATGTTTGAATGTGCAGAAGGTTATGTTTCTTTCAACGGAAGCTCCGCCATCGAATGTATTACGACTGGACTTTGGAATGACACTGCATTGCTGTGTGGAAGTAAGTTTTGTGATAAGAAGTGAGCTTCAAAACTTCAGGAGAAAGAAATGCATGCAATTTAGTTAATTTGATTCATTGTGTGTTTACTGATAAGTATCAGCTGAAATGCAAACTCATGAATGTAACATATGGCAAGTGTGCAGGAAAGTAGTCACCTGCATAGTAAATGAAAAAAGACACGCTTTATTACGTTCATTTTTGTGTTGTTAAAGGAAGAAGTTGTGGAATTCCAACATATGACACCTATTCTGTGCCTGATGGCATTGCTACCACATTCTTTGGGGATGTGATTACATTCAATTGTGCAAATGGTTATGAAAGATTAAACGGAAGCAGAACTTTGGAATGTTTGGCAGATGGAAGCTGGAATGATTCCGCATTGTTTTGCGAAAGTATATTACTTAATAATATGTGAAATTATTTTTCTAGCAACTTGTGTATTTTTTATATGCCCTGATTGTTTTGTGCTGACGGTTATGAAGTGTTCAATGGCAGTGCTGCTATGGAATGTTTAGCAGATGCTTCATCGAATGCTTCTGCATTGTTCTGCCAAAATATGTATTCTGCTTGACAAATGCATAAAACTTGACAAAGTGTATGTTAGTTGTATAACTTTATCTTCCCTGAATTTGCAGTCTGGATGAAAGTGTTCTTTAACAGAATTAAAATTAGCTGTTTTACATTTGTTTACTGCAAATGTACCACAGGCAAATGGTCACTATACTATGTAACATTTTGATATTTGATCAAGATTTTACTTAATCAGCACATACCATTTTGCTTCAGGGAAACGCTGTGGAATGCCATCATATGACTCCAATAGCATGCCTAGTGACATATCTACTGTTTTCTTTGGTGATATCATTCAGTTTTCTTGTATTGATGGTTACCAGTTCCTTAGTGGAAATTCAGCAATAGAGTGTTTGGCACATGGGACATGGAACGCTTCGGCACTGCTATGTGAAAGTGAGTATTCATCGTCTATACAGTAAAATATTTTCATTATTTAGACTGGCGTTCTTGAAAAAATCAGTGTATTATAAAATAATTTTATAATTAAGTGATTCAACCTATTTGATTTACAGGAAAGAACTGTGGTGTGCCAGTCTACAATGTAAGCACTGCTATTGGAAACACTGCATCTACTTTGTTTGGAGACACAATCAGCTTTATTTGTTATGATGGATACATTCCATATAATGGAAGCTATGCTATCGAATGCTTATCAACTGGAGTATGGAATGATTCCGCTCTTTACTGTGAACGTAAGTATTTTCTGAAATGTATTGAATCTTATTATATCTATTGTATTGCTACATATTTGAAAATACTAAGCATGCATATAAATGAAAAAAACAATTGATTGAAAATGTTTTTTTTTGTTTTAGTTGGAGTATGTGATATGCCATTGCATGAAAGTCATACAGTTAAAATTGGAAATGATTTCAGAGTTGGAGACATTGTTATGTTTGAGTGTGCAGAAGGTTATGTAACTTTCAATGGAAGTTCTGCTATCGAATGTCTTACAACTGAACTGTGGAATGACACTGCATTGCTTTGTGAAAGTAAGTTTTGTGATAAGCGATGAACATGAAACTTCGGTAGAAATAAAAAGTGTCAACTGTGATTCATTATGTGTTGACTGATAAGTATCAGATGAAATGCAAACTCATCACTCTAACATGTAGTAATCGTGAAGAAAATGAAGAAACGTTTTATAACGGTAATTTTTGTGTTGTTATAGGAAGAAATTGTGGAATTCCATCCTATGACACCTATTCTGTGCCTGATAACACTGCTACCACATTCTTTGGCGATGTGATTACATTCATTTGTGCTAATGGTTATAAAAGACTCAACGGAAGCTTGGCTTTGGAATGTTTGGCAGGCGGAAGCTGGAATGATTCAGCATTGTATTGTGAAAGTATGTTGAGTGAATATTTAATTATTTTTCTAGCAACTCATGTATCTTTGTGTGTACTAATTTCCTTGTGATATATAAAACTATACACAAGTTGTTAAATTTTATGTTTCAGGAGTGGACTGTGGAATTCTAGATTTTGATATTGGTACTGTTGCTTCTGACCCTTCCACCACATTCTTTGGGGATGTGATTGATTTGTCATGTGCTGACGGTTATGAAGTGTTCAATGGCAGTGCTGCTGTGGAATGTTTAGCCGATGCCTCCTGGAATGCTTCTGCATTATTCTGCATAGGTGTGTATTCTTTGTATGAAACTTGACGGAGTAAGTTATGCACACGCAGACAAAGAGTATTGCTGTATTGTGTCGTACTCATTACACTGCTAGATTATTTTTATATATTATGAAAGAGTAATATACTCAATGGAGGTTTTACTTTAACAAGTTACAAGCTTTTGGAAATTTGATTTAATTTATGATAAAATTTGCAATAAGAGAAAGATTATATTTTAATACAGGTAATTTAAAAACTGATTCAATCCAAGGATGCATATCAGCATGGAAAAAATAAGGTATTTTAAAAATCAGGCTTGGATAAATATACTTGTTTGAATAGATTAAAAAAATGCTTTATATTTCAGATATTCAGGCTCCTACTTTCATCAACTGTACCACAGGCACTATTATGGTTGACTTGGGACCCGAAGGTCCATTGCTAGCAGATATTCCATTACCACAAGCTCAGGATAACTCTGGAAAGCTTCCTATCATAACGTATATACCAAGTGACTTTGTAATGAATCCGTATCTTTTCACACAGGTAAGCTTAATTTAACCATAACTGTAATATACATACGTTATTATAATCAATCAAGTCTGAATTTCTATCCACAATTAAGTCAAATTACCTATTTTCTCATCTACATGTATACATAACATTTGAAAATACAATGCCATTCTTCCTGCACAGCACCAGATTTACAACAGTGAGGGATATATATCCTTTCCTCTACAGAATACCTAGAAATAAAAGTTTAAAATAATTATATAAAAGTTTGATTTTACAAAGGATACTTTCAAAACTAGTGTGCATTTCTAAATATTAAGAATATTATGACATTATTTCAATTTCTGAAGTGTTTCACTTAAGTTTTATTTTGTGAACTACTATCGACTTTTTCCAGTGTTAATGGTTATACTCTGAAATTTAGGTATTGTTTTATGATTCCTGAATATCAAACAAGTCACAAAAATGGGTCACATTTACATCTGCATTCATATCAAATAACTAAAGATATAAACTATTAAAAGTGCAAAAAACTTGTGTTCAGTATAATTCTGAAATTTGAAATTTCATCACCATTTATACAGAGTGAGGTATAAGAAGAGCATCGAAAAATTAAATAGATGGCATACATGAGTTACATTGTAATGATTTTTGTACGTCGCTTCCAATAATAAATTGAAATTGTTAGAGTTTATATTGATTTAAACTTGGTACATTAGTTCTGGTTTAGGTAAGCTCCTTTATTATATAACTATCAGTATTCATGGGCAAATCACCAGAGTGAAATTGAGTTAGGAAAGATCTCATCAATCGAGACAGGTTCATCTTCACAAGTGTTTGTTCAAAAAGAATATGTTGGAAGTTGAATTTCAATAATAGTTTCAATCCTTAACTATTTCATGTAAGTATTTCATTCTGTCTGTCTTTAGCCATAGATACAGCAAGTCACTTCCAGTTAGTTATTATTAACTCTTTACACAGACTGCAGATTTCACTGAACTTTCTTACACTCAAACCATCAATTCTGCATAGCACACTTATTTCCTCCCATACACTTTTCTCACAATGACTGTCTTTTCCACACTCTCGCACTAATTTCCTGTACCTTGAACAAATTTCCAGACTGCATGTTCCTAAACTGCAAAGTCAAGGTTCTGTTGATATGCATGAAATGAGAAAACAATGTAATGGAAATGATTCCAATTTATGTGCAAGTGGCCTTCAAGCATAAAGTATATAATTATTCTTTATTAAATAATTTACTGGGACAGAATGAATTTGTCAGATTTCTTTATATGTAACTGTAATATTAATTAAATTTATACTTTTTTTGTGATATTAAAGTATAATTGTATTGTTGTTAATATTATTAAGTTAGTGTTCAGAATGAATCATTGACTGGCCCTCGGCTTATTGAGCACAGCTATCGTTTGAGTTTAAGGTTCAGTCTGTGAGGCTATTTCTTAGTGTGCCAGCATTTTGATTGCTTTTGCTCAGCAATAATTTTCCCATGAGATTAGCTCCATGGTTACCTTAATATAGTAAAATAATTTGCTTTATCAAAACAAGTTTTGTATTTGTTTATTAACAAAAAACTTAGGTGTTTTTTATTCTGTAATTTAAATGGTACTCCAGTTTAACTCAGCTCTTTTTTTAGCACAAATGACATTTTACTTTCAGAACGTCACAAACATTACAGTTATTGCAACTGATGACTTTGAAAACATGGCTGAATGCGTATTGACTGTTCAGCTGAGAGACATCACACCACCAGTTATTAATTGTCCAACAACAGCTGTTATTGACTTGTCTAATACCACAGATATTTCTGCAAGGGCTGCTTTCCCACAGGTATTTGCTTATTTTTTTATTAGAGTTGCCTCAGTTTTACAAGAACAGAGATAGGAGGTATTTTTTAGAATACCCAGCTACTTAATATAGATAATATTTTATTTTGTCAACTTTTATTATTAAAGCACTGGAGATAAATTATTTAACTAAAAATTTCTTTCTAATTTTCATAATTAAGATGAAGAATTAGATATACATAAGTGTATATTTTGGAAAAGTTATATTTTCAGAAGACAAAATGTTGAAAATACTTGTCATGATCTGATAAGTGGCCATAGAAGAAAAAACTTTTTTTTGTTAATTTTAATTTTCACAAAAACAAGTCAAAAACCACTCCATTTACAAAGTTAAAACTGCACAATTTATTATTAGATATAAATCTACAAATTTTGCTTTATTATAGTAATAATGCATTTAGCTTATAACCCTGGAATTACATTGTAAATTGTGCAATTTGTAAGACAAAAGTATATACTACAATTATTTTGGTATAATTTTAAGTTTGTAGATTTTTTAAAAATATTTTATTAGAAAACTTAAACTAAAAACACATTTTTTCCCACAAAAATTGCTCCGCAAGGTCAACCAGATTCAAACTTACTAAATGATTTCTAAAGTAAAAAGTATAACTTTTTCAAAAATGTATACATTTATATTTCCACCTCTTAATTTTTATTGTTAAAATATACATATAGCTTGAATAATGTGGACACCTCAATAAATTTAGAGACTTTAAATAATTTTTGTTATATGTCCGAGTAAATTTATTTGAGTGAATCAGCACCTGGATTACAGTGTGCCTTACATTCTATACACAATTCTCTAGGGGCGCATACACGTACATCTAATGCTGCTGTATATGGTGAGCTTGGTCTTTAATTATTGATGTACGAGTCGGAATGGTGAAATTATGGTGCAAGTTATTGGAAATGCCTGACAAAATACTAATGGAAAGCACCTATAAAGATGAACTTAAATATTTATTTTAATGTAACTTCAGAAATGAAAATTATTTCTAAACGTATGTGTAATTCTTGGACAGAAACTTTGTATGGAAATCTTACTACTTTGGTTTTCAGAAAGTATGAGCAAAATCCACAAACAAGTTTTCCCAAAATGTTTAAACCGGTTTAAAGACGCCATAAAACAAAAATTCTTTAAACTTTTGCTTAAGACATAGTCTCTTTTTAAGTATGAATTCAAACATGAAAAATATGTGAAGATTTTAAACGATTTCGATACAGTCTTCTGTTAAAAGCTAAACTTGGAACTAGTTCTCACACACCGAATATGGAATGCACGAGATACACCAGACCAAAAATCCCCCTGAACAAAGATTCTGCCCAAATTGTAACAAATATGAAGATGAAATACATTTTATATGTTGTTGCTCATTACACTGTAAACATAGATCTAAATTGTTCAATACTGTTGATACTAATACTTTTGAAGAAGTGAATCCAACGAATAAATTTACATGCACGTTATATGTAATCAAAACAATAAGATGACTAGCAATTACTAGCAAAATGTGTGCATGATTGTTTTAAATTTCTTAACAACTGATTTTGTCCTGGGATGTGCTGATAGCTAGCTTGTATATACATTTTCCACAATTTTATTCAGTTTCTGGTTTTGTTTAGAGCACAAAGCTGTTCATTGTTATTATTTTGTTTTCAAATTATTGCATAATGGGTAGCAAAATTCTTTATTTGTAATTATTTTGTTCGTGATCATCACATCTGTGGTATATGGCATAAGAGAATAAGGCATACAAAACTAGTTCAGGTTATTATTATGGAAAAAATATATGAGTATTAAATAACTGAGACATGATTCTGTTTGAAAGTGTCTTCAGCTAAAAGCAGAACAAGCTTATACAGATATGAATTAGGAAGAAACAGCATTTTCAGAAAGACTACTGCTTCCATTTTACGTATTGTAGCTAAAAAGCTACAGGAGTCATCATTGGAATCTCATTGTTTGTGGGCAATTTTAATTCTTTTATATATGACTTTTATGGTTGTTGTTTTAGAAAATAATACATTTTTGGTTTGTACCTAAATCTTGTATTTCTACAGAATTTTGTCTGAATATTAATATTGACTTGTATATTTGAGATATAGGTTTGTAAACATGTAAAAGCCTGTTGCACATAGTGCTCAGGTATATAGTCATATTTCTTTCACTGTGACTGCATGTTTGTATGTGACACCCCATATGGGCTCCCTTTTTTCAGCTTCCACTTTTGCCAGTGGTTATATCTATATCTTTTTCATGTTTATTTTTAAAACGCTTTTTACCATGGGTGTGCTTTTTGCTAATAAAGTTTAACCATGAGATATATATTTTCAATAAATGATTCTTTACCATTATTGGATGCAAATTTCCAGGAATTTGTTACTGTTTTTTTGCCATAGGTATACTTTCATTCACTTGGCATTTAGAGATTTGTATCACCTGCATGTGGTACATTTATAGCACAGAATTTAAGGCTTCAGTGAAGGCTTTTAAGCATTCCATATGTGAAGACCCAATTTAGGAGTTTTCTACAGATTAGCAAAAACGAATTTCTTTCACCAGTACAAATGAATACTAGAAATCATATTCCACACCTCAGATGATCACATTTGCATGGCCTTGTCTTTCAAGATTAAACTACACATACAGAGTTCATAATGCTCTAGTAATTTAAAAACTATAACACTCTTAGTGATGCAGATATATAGGTTTATGAGGACTGCAAAGCAAGCAATAGTATGTTTGACTTAGATTTTCAGTGCAATACTTTTTGGCCTACATCTCAAAAACTATGAAGCATAGAGACATTGTTCGTATATAGTTATCATGTGTGTGTTTGATCCTACTTTCTTAAATTGAACTAGATGTTCAATGTCAAAGTGTGAACACGTTTTACATTACGGTCTATGTATAGAAAGCTATAAGTACAGGCAGAAGTGTAGTTCCAAGTCATGCATGAAAGTTTAATAGTTTCACATCAAATGATTACTTGACCTTGACATTCAAGGTGAAACTATGTATACATGGTACATTATGGTTTCAGTATCTCACAACTTTTACAGCTAGAAATGTATTTAAAGTCATGCATAAGTCCCAGGGATTTACTTTACAAAAACTTGGTAGGAGTATGAGGCTCTAGGTAAAAAACCATTAACATCGTAAAATTGCTTTTTAAAAATATACCTCATGGTAAAAGCCTTATTAGTCAAATCCATATCCCATGGTAAAAAAATTCTGGAAAAGTACATCGGGTGGTGACAAATGCAGAAATAGCTGTTTGTATGACGAGGTTATGATCGATGATATCAATGGAAAAACATTTCAAGAAATACTCCATTCATGGTAATGAATTACTTTTTGAAAATGTATACCCCAAGTGAAAAGATATTTGCAAATAAGCACCCCATGGTAATGTCAACTAAATACAAAAGATATCCCATATGGTAAAAACAAAGACTGCAAAAGGGGGCGGTACATATATATATATATGCAATCAGTTTCAATGAGAGTACCCTCCCCAAGGATATGTTTTGTATTTGTTCATAAATATAATTACAAAACCTTTAATCTTGATCTATATTTTCAAGGTCGAACTATGTTCAACTTATTTCTGATATTAAGTTTTGTCACCCTGGGTGTAGAATGGACAAGTTGTTCATACATGAGACTAACTAGTGCTCGGCTTGAATCATTAAGAACAGCCAACAAATGCGTTTAAGCCTCGGTCTGTGAAATTAACACAATGCTTGGGCAAACATATCCCTAGAGTGCTCAACAGCACAGTTAGCTTCCCCATGAGATCGCATAGTTAATATAAGGCACAATGATTTTCCCATCAATTTCTATAGTAACAAAAATCATTCATAATAAAAATTTTCTAGACATTGTGCAAAAAAATAAATCACCGGTTAGGAACTGAAGATCATTATGTATCTTATTAGTGGTTAATTTTTTGTGCAGGTCTGACCGCCAAATTTTTTGCTATTCTACTTTATAGACTACCTCCGGAAAAATACCCAATCGCTGCTGACAAAATTATACTTTTGCCCTAGCTTAACTAATTCCATCAAATTTTGGTACATTTTACTTTAAAAAACTAACATTACTTTCAATCTCTTGCAAATGATTTGCCTTTCAAACAAAGGTGGACAAAATAGCCAGCGCAAAGGAGGAAAACAAGAAAAATCAAAAAATTAAGGTTTCAGTGCTGCCAAACCTTGAAATGACTTTGAAAAGTGGATCAATAGCTAATCTGAATCTTTGACATTTGCAGTATCAAGTACTTTACTTTACGTATTACTTTACTGTACGAAATCAATGTAATCCCTTAAAGAAACTACTTCAAAAAACTTCAAATTGCTGCCCAACTTCAAATCATGGCTGCAGACTACGTGAGCCTTGCAATATGATGTAATTGGATGTATTGTACACGTCTTGTTTTACATCTTAAGCAAATTGCAGTCCAGCTACAAACTATACTACCTGTATATGAGCCACATTACATAGATCAAATTATGATACTATGTAGGAAAATCTGAACTTTGCAATTGTTGAATACTTTTAATTTTTTTTCTCGATTTTTTAAAATTAAAATTGTATAATATATGCCACATGTTACAAGATTGCACAGATAATTTTTTTAAATCATATATATATAGCTCATTTTATCTGAACTTGTCTGCACTTGTGCTATGCCAATTATAAGAATGTTTGATATTTGGATAATCCTATACACATGTAACTATAGTCCTTGAAACAGTATACATTACAGAAATTTTCTTGTCTATTTTTTCATCTGGATCTTTCTCCCTATACCCATACTATATTATTTTATTGAATGAAATTCTCATATTTTTTAGGTGACCGGAACTGACTACAGTGGAATAGCTAGTATCACTTACTCTCCTGAAAATGGAACTTTTGTAGACCTGTTGGATACTACAAATGTGGTTGTTACAGCAACAGATAATAGTGGCTTGGTGTCTAATTGCTCATTTGACTATCAGATACAGTGTAAGTTTTAACACAAGACACATATGTCCGATATTTTGCTTAGATTAGCTGAACACTTGTTAATGTTATGCCTCACTGTGGTCATACTGGTCTATCAGTATGGTCTATCTAATTAATAACATTTGCCTGCTGTTGATGAAGATGCATTAAGTGCAGAGTACTTGGCACCATTTTGTGTGTATGAATATTTGTTGCTCATGTCGGAACCTGATTGTTTTGATGCAAACTGTCATGAAATTAAGTTATAACAAAATACATTTCATTTTAAATTAATATAATATAAGTATCATCTATTACTTACTGTAAGGTTTACATTAAATTTATTTTTAAATAAATGCAAATTTATATTTAGACCTTAGGTGTTTATAACTACAAAGTAAAAATGTTTTAATTGTGTATATAAACCGATGATATAGTTTTTGAATATATTCTAAGATTTTCTTACATGCTGCATAATTTATTTGTAGCCCTTGATTGCTCATTGTTTGAACTGCTGCCACCTGCAAATGGTTACAGAACATGCACTGTTAATGTACAAGGCCAGGCTGGAATTGGTTTTTTATGTAATGTTGCATGTCCAGAATACTACATGTTCTTATATACTCCACCTTTGTATGTCTGTACAATTGGAGGACAATGGATGCCAAGCAACACTGTACCTGACTGTGCTCGTAAGTAGCAGAATATGTCTTTGATATCAGACATTGATGGTTTACTTCAAGAATCTACTGTGTTTCTAATAAACAACATGCATGTATTATAAAATATGATATTTTTCCAATTCCAGCAATTCTTAATCCAATTTTCGTTATGACGGTGCAGGCAGATTTTGTTCTTGATGAACCACTGGATCAATGTGATAATCCTGTTGAAGTTTACTCCCAGCTGCTCCTCACTGAGTTTAGTGTGACTATTGGATCTCTATGCCAGTTCATCCATCAAACTTTGGAATATGAAATAACTGTTAAAATTGTAAATGCTACCTTGAATGGTAATCAGGTAAGATAGTGGTAAATTAAAAAGTGTTTTATTTTGAAATCCATAAAATTTATATTTGACTTTGCCATGCTTTTTATATTGTAGTCATTGCAACCATAACATGTAATTATGTACTGTATAATGGGCTGTCAGCAACTAGCAGACAGTTTGAATGTCTATTCCTAAAATCAAGATATATTGTTTACGTGTAATTAAAATTACTCTTTGTTCCATAATGTTTAAAGAATTGAATTTTTGCAATAACTTAGGGGAAACCAAATGTCCTCTAAAACCATTCAACAAAAAACTCAAAATGGGATGGTGACCTAACATAAATCATATAGTAATTTTGAATTTTTGCAATACATAATTTCTCACAAAAAAATGCTAAAACTATTGAAAAACAGTATTCTTGCCACAGATGTCACTACACACAACTAAGTGGGCAGCTAGAAGAGCCCGATGTAAAAGAGATCATTTCAAAAGATCAGGATTGTTCTGCATGTACATATACATATACTACTTTTAAATACTATTTTAAAAAACAGGAAGCTGTATTTTATTGTGAAGTTCATTTTTATAAATATGCACAAATAATTCATACGTTTTAAATGTCCATTTTCATATATCAAGTTTTGTTGAACAGAAACTGTCAACACAATAAATACAAAAAAAAAAACAATTTCTTATTTATATGAAATCAATATATTCTTGCTATTAGCATTTTTAATGATATTAAGGCTAAGCAGGACCCCCGTCACCGTTTAAATAAAAATTCATAAAAAATATGCATTTCATTTTTTTCATATAAAATAAATGTTTTCTGAAACTTTAACATTCATGCTATTTTATGGTGGTATTTTTAGACTTGTGTATGCAACACACAAAATTTTAATTAAAATCATAAGATACATCCTACAGCAAAATCCTGCAGATTTAAATTGGAGCTAACTACATTTTTAAGAAGTGAACGATACTTCCATCATTTGCTAAAAACACGAAATTGTTTATATAATCAGAATCCTTGGTGCAATTTAAAAATGATCAAAAAGAAATTATGGGAGTATTGATTAGTTATTAAAAATATAGTTAGTCTGACTTTTTATCTACTGAGTTTTCCTCTAGGATGTACCTAACGATTTTCATAGGGTGTAATTAAACGCTAATTAAATTTCATTAAATTTTACACAATAGTTTGAGAATACCTTTATGACATAACTTGAATGTTAAATAATTTGGAAAACATCTCTTAGAGTAACAAAAATGTAATGCGAATTTTTCATGAATTTCATTTAAACAGTGACAAGAGTCCTGCTTAGCCTTAATGTTGACTTTCCTGTACACCCACAGGATTGTTTACACTGTACATAAGCCTTCCTCATAGTTTTTCCTTTTCATTAATTTAAAATAGATTCAATAATGTTTTTTGCATCCACGGATAGCACAGCTTTGCGAGGCATAATAAAAAACTGCATTATGGGAGGGTTTACAAGATACACCTCGGGTATATAGTAATTGGAAAAAGAGTTCACCTGGACACTGCAGGTCAGTAATTTGTATGCAAATGACGGAAGTGCCTGTCATGTGTCAAAGTCCTATGTAACACTAAGCAGCAACATCTGACGAGAATACTGTTTTTCCGGCAATGTTATGCCATCCAATAGTTTTAGCATTTTTTGAAAAATTCAAAATGTACTATTAATGTACTATTATTTCATATTAGGTCACCATCCAGTTTTGCCTTTGTTTTATGTGTTTTAGTGGCCATTTCATTTTTGCTTAATTTATTGCATAAATTTGATTCTTTAACCATTATGGAAAAAAAGAGTAATTTACATTGACACTTCAAATAATGTTCTTCTTTTCTATTTTAGTTTAATGCTGTGGCGGAAATTATAATTGCTACAACCAATGGAATTGATACATTTTCTCCTAACTTTCATTACGCTTGTTCCAATGAGATAACTTTTCAACTTGATGAAACTATTAATTTAGTTCCTGATGGTGTGTCAAACTGCCCTAATACAAGCAACAATCTAACTAAAACCGATGAAACATTTTCATGCAAATCTGGTCAAGTGCACGTCACTTATAATGAGGATCCTTACTACTGTGGTACGTAAACGTGTTATCTTGATATTTGCTAGTAGGCATAATTTGTCAACCCTATAACTCTATCCTATGTTTACCTACAGTATTGCTGAATAACCAAGTTAATTGTCATGAAATCCATGTGTTATGGTGCATACAGTTATATCTCCTCTAAATACACAGAACACAATGTCCTTTTTAGTTACAGCTTTAATAAAATAAACCCTTCCCTGCTGTGTTATAAACTCAGGGATCTACTAGAAAAGTGTATAAAAACTTGAAAGAATAAACATATGGCAGAGGCTATATAATGAGAAAATAAAGCTTCCAATACTTTAACAGACTAGATAATTATCTGCCAGTTAATTCTTGTAATCATGATTTAGCTTTATTTAGATCAGTGTATTTAGCAACACATGTAGTAGTCTGGTTAACAAACATATATGGAACCCTACTTTTGTGTAGAATTTACAACACATTTTTGCTCATATTTGTGTGCCTGTTTTGCATTGTTGAGTCTACATCTTTTTTTGGCGAAGTTATCATGTTATATATAATTTTGTTCTTACAGTGGGTTGCACTGCAGGAACTTTTTCCAATGGCACTCAATGTGTGCGTTGCCAAGCAGGAACATATCAACCAGAAACCAATCAATTGGAATGTCTTTTATGCCCAAATGGCACTTCCAACATTGGAGAAGGAAACAAAAATGTTGACAGCTGTGAAGGTTTGTTACTAATGTATTTGATTTGGTCATTCAATAAATGTAGAGTCTTTTCTTATTACAGTTTCTGTGATTATTATTCTGCCAGTTAGTGTTCTTTAAAATTATGGAGTGAAAAATCGTGTGACCGTATTTGAATTGGATTTTAAAATTGTTATAAATGCGATGATAAACTAAATTTATTTATATCACAAGAACAAAGTCGTATATGCAATTTAAAAGCACCCGTAGGCACATGTTTATTAATATAAAGAATAGAGTTTAACAATACAAATTATAATGAGTTTGATTAGTTATTTCAGGGCACCAACTAAATTTCTCCAGAAATTACCAGAAGATAAAACCATATAATTATCTATATCCAAGGCTAATGAGCTACCCATGAATAAGGTGACGGTGGGGAGGAGGGCGGATGACTCATTGTAATTAATTGAATAAATTGAGAACCTTCCGTGAGTGAGGTGGTGAAAGGGAATGAAGCCTGTTTAGGCTATAGAGGGTTATATATGGAGGTTGTGACCTTTGAACTGGGTCCTGATTGGTTATTGTACCCCCAGCAGTAGGCTGGAGGTACTTTGGATTTACCCTGCGTCAAATTTACTGTTATCGAGATATCTCAAGAAGGCAATGTGATATCCATATGAAACTAAAATCGTATATTACTCGCTTTGTGACAATGAAGCCTATTGATTTTGGGGTCATTCAGAACTAAAATGGCCGACTGGC
>JAOXYB010021269.1:3638-17282 GCA_028565635.1 Phoronis ovalis | reverse complement strand
GTACTACGTTGCCATGTCACAAATAACTGTCATATGCAACTATAAATTAAAGACAGCAATTTCCGACAGTACGGGTTACATTGGTTCTTGGTTTACGATACCACTATCGCATAACATACAATGTAGATATCATTGTGCAAATTAGTTCATTTTGATCAGAAAACATGTGTTTGCTATGTCATACAAAAGACAAAACTAAAACGTGAGTCTCATACATGTGCAAATTGTAACAACAGAGGACAACGAGATTACAGGTCAAAGAAAGGGAAAACAATCAAAACAGTTTTTGCTCGACAAAGCTGGGTAGAATGCATATTTTTGAATTATGCTTTGGATAACTCTTTCAAAATAGGTACTCAGCAAGGGAACAAAATATAAAACCCGCAAACCAAAACAACAATCTACGATAATGCAGCTAAAAGTGATTATATACACAACATCAATATATTATACATGTAGATATACAAATCACTTTGTTATAATTGTGCTATCACACATGCACCTGCTGACCTGGCCATTTGGTCCTCGCACGAGAGGATGTCTGCTCTAAGAAGGAAAAATATGATTTATTAATAAATATAAATGATGAAACAAAAGGCAAGCAAAGGACTACAAATATTATAATCAAATTATGAACAAGTAACTGATAATTGGAGGCACTGTCATTGCCTTCGACCTTCACATTTGTCTTACAGTGCGGCTCACCTTTTTTGCATTGCTCCATTTGATTTTTATCCCCACACATCTTACTTACATTAATTTGTACAATTAATTAACAGGTTTCCCCATTTACCTTGTAACTATTTACTGAGAAATGAAACATTACAGGACAAACGTACTATTGAAAGTTTTGATAGTAGAAAATGATCCAAAAATGGGAGGGTTCTTGGTCCTGTTGGAAACTGGGCACCTACACCATTAGTATGCTGAGTTAGTGGGGGGGAACACTGTTGACAAGTTCACTGCAACCTTAGTCGCATTTATCAGTTACATAAATCACAAGGAATAAAAAAAACATTTAATTACTGGTACGGTCTGGCATGCTACATGCATTCAACATTTATGATAACCATAGTACGTTATAAAACGTACTTTGTAGTCATGGTGCAAACCATAACTGTGGTCTCAAAAAAAGAGGTTACATTTTTTACATGACATCGTTTTTTTTTAAAGTAGGTGAACCAACAAATAAAGCGATACAACTTTGCAGTCGGGACTTTTGATGGAGCTTAAAAATCAATTAGGGGCATAAATCCAATAATTATGTCTGGATGGTCCACATTTTCATTGTGAAACTTCCAATACAGGCTGCATTATAAAATATGAATGTAAGAAAGATGCACAGTATGTCTATTCCCTTTCACATAACTTACAATATAGTGTTTTCTAGAATTTCTAATGAAATGAACTGTGAGCCAATCATTTTAAAATATTTTTTCGGTTACATGAGCAAATTTTCAAGTTTTTGAAACTACTGCATCTTGAAGTAGTAGTTTTTACCAGCACTGGTCCAGTATTATTATTATTTAAACTGGTGTAGAAACTGGCCACATATATTTTAAATTAGGAAACTTTTAAATACAAACTTTAAACAGCAAGACTGTGTAATGACAATCTGCATTTTTATCGCTGATGGTTTTTTAATTTTTGACATAAGCCAGATATATCTTAAACCAGGAAGCATGTAAATACAAACTTTAAATATGCAAGACCATATAATGATATTTGTCATACATTTTTATCACACTGTACACCTTTAAATTTTTAACATAAGCTTGAAAAAAAGGTATTATATGTTAATTACTACAAAGGATCTGAAACCTGTTTGAAAAGTCTTGAATGAAATGAAAGATCACATGGCATGGATCACTTCACATTAAAGGATATTTCACAATAACTGCTTTTGATTTCTTTTTGGTTGAGAACACCAGTACAATAAGTAAACCTGATTCATGTCTACCCCCACACAACCTCCTGACATATAAAATACTCACTGAATATAAAATGTAGGCATCACCCTGATAGAAAGTACCATACTGTTCTTTTGGGACCGGTACAACTTGAAAGTTCTGAAAATAAACATGACCATGATAAATTGAAGATCACATGCTCAGACATTACTTCATTTCAGACAGACACCTTTTTCCATTCAAAATAATTTCTAAAATTCCACACAATCTATTTATTGAAAACGTTCTGTTTCTCTACATTACGTCATTAGTGCACATCCTTTCAGGGATATTAGCATAAATTTCTTAACTTCGTATGTGGCACTGGCATTTATAGAATGTGATTATTTTTATGAAAAACAATGCTTAGATTTTTTTAGTTGAGGATTCGAACTTGTAGTAGCTCGTTTTTTTAAATAATTTATTATTAACCTTTTATTATTGAGCAGCCACCTGCATAACACCAAACACGATCTAGTAATAACACTAAAGAAATCAAATTATATACTAGCCAAGTAAATATACATTCCAATGAAACTGTAAGAATTATAAATGCCAGCATTTCCATGTACCAAATGTAAGCAATACACATTCCCTTTATTTAGTTCAGTGAGGCATTCAGTATTATCAGGGTTCCCATACACTACAAAATGTTTGTAGTGTATGATTTTACTAGTAACATAAGGAAGCCTAAATTTGACAAGAAAATATTGGTTAACTGACCTCTATTCTCCATACTAAGAAGGATTTGGCATTTCTTGGAACGGCCTTCCACGCTGGATCAGACATGATCTCTCCGTTTTCTAAAAAAAAAAGAAATTTGCAATGATCATCTAGGAAAGAACCATTGCGTAAATGGATTCTAAATACTATTTCACCTCTAGATGGATTAATTCACTCGCCAGTATATTTATGCTAAATGTATTGCAAATCCTTGAAAAGGTGTCTCACCAAAGATTCATTAAGTAAAACAATATATACTACAATACTATAATGCCTAAAAATACCTTCAGCTTGTGAATCAATCCTCAATCAAACATATTTCGCAAATTATTGAGTATTAAAGTATTAACATTACTGAGAACAATAGATTATGATTTTAATAGCAGTATATTTATTGGTCACTCTATGCATGGCTGTCAGAGATCAATAGACAATATTATAAACGAAAACATTTGTTCTATACCCCAGATGCTGCATTCTATATTTACAGCTATCATTTTCACAATCCATAAATGGATTTGTATGCCATCATTAATAAAAAATAAACTATAATTTAAGCAACATATGATGTGTTTATTAAAACTATTACAAATGTTTCATCCAACAAAATTACAGAATAATTTCACTTATATTTTATGCATAAGTGACCTTTCATTCCAACAGGTCAACCCAAGTTCTACCAATATTTAGAATGAACTTCTTGATTTCCAGTTCATATTTACCATATAAGGAAATAAAACCTAGCCAATCAGATGAACATTTATTTAGAAGTAAAGATTCAATTGATAACCCCAATCATCAATATTCCTTACATGTATGGGTGTTGGTGCATGACTACAAATTATTACATCGTCAAGTTCATTCCGTCACTGATAGAGTTAACCACTCCTATTGACTGATAAAACAATATGTACATCAATTCATCTACCTCTATAATTAATAAAAGTAATTAATATGAACACATTGCTGTTGGTATCAACAAGGTATCATTTAAGTTTGTATTTAAGAAATACCTGTTCTTCAACTTTCTAGTGATACTTAATAGGTATATGTAAACATCTCTCTGAGCTCTGTCAACACCACTTCAGTGTAACAATGGTAGGAAATCAGTATTGCACATTTGCACAAGCCTTTTGTTTGACAATTTTTTAAGAACCTGCATTTCATAACTCTAATAACCTTTAATACAAATAAAGGTGGACAATTAAAAGTCGCTGATTGTTGTACAGCTACAAGTGAAAATTAGCGTATTAAGAAAATCAGCAAACAGAAACCGGGTGTAATTACCTCCAATAATGTAATGAAGCACAATGTACAAAATTCCTGAAATTTGATGGTAAGCTAGACTCTTTGACAGATCCGGAGATACTTCTACAGATGAAATTCGCCTGAGAATGTTGCAATTTTATTGGTGGCAGTGGTACTTTGACCAAAGCAAAATGTCTAGCACACACAGAAAACTATGCGACACTGGCAGGTACAATCAGGACATTTCATCCAGTGTTCACTGGGGCCACTAGCTTTAGGAATGTACTTTAATTTATATAATGCCACTTGGGACTCATACACAGCATGCACTTTCATTCCTAGTATTATTTATGTGTACTGTACATCAATTTGAAAATACTTACTTCTGAAATATTTTCAAAAATAATAGCAATTCCACTTTGGTTTGCATCCCATCCCCCCTTGTATTATTGGAAAGTAACCCCTGCATTGATGAAGTGTTCCATCTTGTCATCACTTATTCATGAAGTTTTGAACCATTGATTGATATTATAGAGTGTATATAGCCTAGGAATATATTTATATAAGGCATATGGCATGTTATTGGTATGTACATTACTTTTTACCAAAACTGTTATCTAGCATAATACAGGATCCTTCCTACATAAGCACAATAAATATAATTTTGCTCGTTTTAAACAAAATTCAAAAAAGGAAATGATCAAGGTTCTCCTAATATATGTATGACACATGTTGCATCAATTCTACATGAATTTCCAAGTTAACAGGCAAAAAAGCTATGATGTTCTCTGTTTGATCTATGCATACTTTAAAAAAATTCTAATTAAATATGACATCTTATTATAAAAAATACAAAAATTCATATATTTAGGGATCGCCCAACTTTTTGAATAAAGAAATGATATCTATATTTTCACAGTCTGGTAATCATGGGAAAAATGATATCCACATACTCGGGGGGGGGGGTAGTGCCATTCAAAGTCACTATATATACTATATATGTGCCTCCCAATAGATCCCCTTTTTTCACTTCCCGCATTTACTGCGGAGTATATTTTTCCCACTTCTAAGTGTATACTTTCTTGTTTAATATTTACCGCAATGTAAGTTTTCAAAATATATTTCTTTACCACAGAACGTATTCATTGGAAAACGCATTTATGACAGGTATGAAAAATTTAGGTCTGTAAGCTTTCACATATTTATTTACCACAGAGTATATAATTTACAAGTGAATTTTACACAGGATTTCTATTTCCAGAGAGTTATTTATAACAGGGTATACTTTTCATTTACGACCGAGTATATCTTTGGTAACCTTTATTTACCAAAGGTTTAGTGTTTTTTCCCTACTAACATTTTTGTCAAGTACCCCCCCGGGTTACATACATTCTATTCGTACTACAGCAATCTTATCTGACACATTACCGTTGACCATGCAGCTATACGAATTTGGTGTGAGTGTGATATTTTCTTTAAAATCCCGTGCTACATTTACCTTGAAAAAAGATTCCCTCTTGTCAGAAGTCAAAACATGGACTACTACCGTACATACAGTGCACTTCCAACTTGATGGCAAATGTAGTACTGTTATAAAACTGATGTTATACAATTGTTTCTCTCTTTACTGCTATAGAAATGCCTATTTATCACATAAACATAGCTTAATTTTTCATACATGTAGAAAATATAATAAATCATTGTTATTTTTTAAATAGCTATCACTACAACCTCCATCTGGTGAATCGAATGAAAACTAACAGCCTTAATGATGAACTTGTATGTAGTTAGGGCTTCCAGGATGAGTGATAGTTGGATTATAAGTAATTAAAATATACTTGGCTTGTCCATCCAGTCTGTACAAAGCAAGAGATTTGTCCTTTTGTGCAGCTATGCTTTGTGTCAAAATATGCATAATCAAGTTTCCCCAATGCAGTGAGAGTCTACAATCACTGCTTCGCTTTGTAACTATTATGAGAACATTCTCAACATTACTAATAGAACTTTATATGACAATTAACAGTTATTCTACAATTGAGTTTGAATAAAAAAATTTAACCAAAGTCCCTTACTATCTTACCTTTCACATTCAGTAGTAAGCTGCCCATAGCCATTTGTTTTAGAAAATAAAAAAAACTCAAAAAAAAATAAATTTACAATGTACAACATACAACTAGTACATTGCTTAATTAAGTGAGTCAGAAGTATGCAAGAAGAGAACTAATCAAGAACAGGAATACAGTTAATAGAAATTCCAAGTCACACTTACTGATTATTTTATCTTAGGAAACACCTTAGTTGCATTTAATCAAATCCCATAATAAATTATAGTTCAACATTACATGACCTAAACTTTATCCCTAAAGAGTGGTTATGACATTAACACCCACACCATGTTATCTTAAAGATGGCTCTCCATAGCATTCTTATCAGTGAATACACTTCACACCCAGATTTTTATTAACAATTTAAATATAAAGGTTCTAAGGCTAATTAAACAACAAGTACTCTAGTCCTTAACTACTTCTCAATAATTTGTTCCTTAAACATGTACCACCCAGAAGCTAACTACATAGTATTCTATCAACTAGCTTCAGCTAAAATTAATTTTGCAACAGTATTTTAGTACATCTAACAAGAATGTTAACCAGCAGATTTATAGCAATTAACTACTTCATTCTATAATTAACTATAATTACACAACCAAAGCAAAATGTTTGTGTAACAGTACTAGACACAAATAATGGCAGACAATAATGAATTTAATTCCATATGCCAAGAATTGATGCACATAAAATTCTACATGATTGAACAGATTTTGGAATTTGGTTTTTGTCAGTCAGTTTGATTAAAAATGGATATAGCTATACTCAAATATTTTAAAATTTTGGATTGCTACCCTTATATTTCAAGAAATTGGATTGCTACCCTCATATTTTATACATAAAAGCATTGCTAACCTTAAATTTAAAACTTTGGATTGAGTTTGCTACCACAAGCTAAAATTATGGATTGGGTTGGGCAGCACATCCCTGTGTTCGAAAAACTGTGAATGCCCCCAGGCAGTCTGGGCCCTTTAAATTATGAGTCGCACCTTGTACCCATTTAGAAAAGCCAAAGGATAGTTTACAATGCTATTACCATAGGGTGATTGTATATCTCTTTAAAGAGCAGTGTTGCCAAGTCTCCTCGCGCTCGTTTGACAGGGAGACTCCCCGTTTCAGCACCCATCTCCCAGTCTCCAGTTGTTTTGTAATTTCTCCCTGTTTCAAGTCATTGGCTAAAAAGGCCTACTAAAACAGTAATCTTAACTCAAATTGCACCAGATTGTGGCAAATTGCATCTTAATTTTTAAAATTTTCCGGGGGGCGTACCCCCGACCCCTTAGCAGGGCGTGCCTTCGCTACTCGAAAAAAAATCTCAGTTTTGATATGCAGGGACTTAGCATCAATGAAAGAGGCATTCTTTACTTTAGGTTTGTTTTCTTGTGAAAGAGCAAGCAGAGAGACCGACACTGCATTTGTCGGTCAACAACACATGTTAAGTTTTATTTTTTTTACTTACATAATACTTTATTAGAGTTTTTTTATTCCAAGGTAAAACTTGAGGTGGCAGATATGAGATAATATAATGGGGGTGGTAGACAAGAGCTTGTTAGAGGCGACTATTTACTATTAAAATATTGACATCGATTTCTCTTGGAAACTGATGACATACTCTTCTTGGATGACACAATTACACAGAACTCTACAATTCCAAGTTAAGCCCACCTAGGGGGCAGCCATGTTTGATTTCACGAACCAAATTTTGAGTTTGACCCCATTCAATATTACGCCGAAGAAGTTATAGTATAGCATTTCTGCAACCAGAAACGCATGGAGCACCTAGATAGAGAAATGCTTATTCCAAGTCTGTCCTCACATTAATGAACTCTAGCAGCTGTATAGTAATAAAACGACCACTTACCTGGGAATGTAAATACTTGTTTGGTCAGTGCAGTTACCGTGCTACCTGTCCAGCCTAACAACTATCAATTACTATGACGGTGACGCTCCGACAAAAAATAAATTCACTAATATAAATCGACAATTTTACAACAGTGTTATTATAATATTTAATTTGTGTAGCCTGCTTTGATTCCTAACAAAAAAATTTGATAGGTTTTGGTTAACAAGCGACATGTGTGACTAATTTATTTGAAATCACTTTTGCGTAGGAATAGTAAATACTTTCCGCTACGGGGCGTGGCAAATGCATACTAGCCTCCTACTGCAATATCACAAATGTACAATGAGCAAACAAAGTTATCTCGTTCATGTTGAAATAGTGCAATTCTATTTGTGTGGTAGGTAATTGTTGAACAAATTTAAGATTTTATCAAATTAAAGCATGACAAATGAAGTGTTCAGTGAATATATTAAATACATGAGCAATAGTATTTAATATTTCATCGACAGAGAAATGCATGAATGACCCCATACAAACTCCAGTTTGACCGTCCTATCACCAGGCAAGTACAATAGTGACAAATTTAGAGATTTAATGAAGTATAATAACTGACATCGTTTCCTACTATATTGGTGATATACACACAATCATAATGATGTCCAATTTTCTTTTGTAGACATCCGGTGGACAACAAAGGGGCACAGTCTAGTTCTACTCTGAGACTAATACAACTATTAAAGTCTCATGTTCTATTATAGCTGGACATCCAGGAAAAATAATATATAGGAACGCTGTTCAACAAAAACAAATATTGCATTTACAGTAAAGTGATCCATAATTGCATATATCTGTCTTAGGTCAGATCAGATACATTAATTAATTTATTCCCAAGAATTTGTTTTTTAGTCAAAAACCCAATCTACTCAACTTAATTATTAATAATCTAATAACTTGATCTAATAAATATCTAATTAGTCAGATTACTATTTGCGAGTTGTTGTAATAATATCATTTATTTTCCATGGAAGTGTTTACAATGCAAAAAATTCATGGATAGTTGTAATATTGTAACAATAATGTATATATGAATAAAACACTTGGTAATCATACAAATAAGTGCACCCTGGTGGACAGCTCCAGAAAGACGAATTCAATAAACATAGCGTTTCACAACTGCCATGGGAACATTTTGTAAAGAATACGAGATATAAGTTAAATCAACTATGTAACAATAAATTTTTGGCTCACAATCAAAGCTTCAGCACTAACATGGCATTTTTATCACTGCTAGCAACCTCTAGTGCATGAAGCACTGATGAAGATGTGCCGACTACAAAAACCGGAAACTGTTACTATAGTCTATTAAATTATACTATATTTGAATGCATTCTCAAAATTAATAAACATTTAAAGAAAGAGGAAGAGTTCCATCTTTCATTTGGCATTATGACATGTGACAAATGATACATGGAAATTCAAACACTTTACAAACCCATATGTTATGCAGGTTGCCATTTTTTCTTTTTAATAGAAGTTCAACTATGAACACATCTTCAAAGACAATCAAAGGAAACCAAATCTCGGGAACTGTCCAAACCTGATAACAATATGGAAAACGTTAACAAAATATATCCATATTCTACCACCAGGGGGAGTACTTATTGACTTTTCCCACACCTCAACTCATTGTGACTATAGTACACTTTACATTTTTATCAAGTAACCAGATTACAAAATATGACACAGGTATACAAAGTGTGATAATGCATATGAAATGCAAAATATACACGCGAATGAACTAATGGTAAATTTACCTGAAAACATGCTTGCAAACTTGCTAGCAACTTTTCGAGAACAATCTTACCGATACATTTACCTGAAAAAATGCCTGCAAATTTCCTAGCAACTTTTTCGAGAACAATTATACCAATATATTTCAAAGAAATGCGATTTGAGTAAATACCTCGCAACTTTGTTTACGAGAGAGAACCTAATTAAACCTAGAATTTTTTCTCTAAACATGCCAGTATAAAAATACCTTCAGCATGAAGAATGCGTTTGTAAACCACTTGCCAGGACCACAATAAACTATTTGCTGCAAAACCCAGCGTGTCCAAAACGGTGAAACAACAAACAGCTTATACAAAAGACAACACATCATTTCCCCTTGCACCACCTAGTTAGTGCCAACGAATATCTATTGCTGCTGCCGTAGAGCACCGAGACACACTGTACATTGGTACATGCGCAGTTTAAAAGAATCATTGTCAAGTGGTCAAATGCATACTCCACTTGCATAACAATGTTTAGCTTATTATAATATCATACACTACTTATCTACGCATATTTAAACTGTTTTTACTCCATCTTCATTCCTTTTTTGTAAATATTATGAAACTTTACATTGTATTATTTTACATACTGTGGTGCTTTGAATTTTACTTTATATCAAATTATTTCATTGTTATAGCAAAAATATCATATTATTACTCATATTACACTATCTTACATAAGTTGCCATGCTACTTCAATAGCAACATTTCTCTATAATTAATACTCATACATTGTATCACTCAGTGATTAGATTCATGCTATGATAACTATTACTTGGTTTGTACATGTAAAAATTTGGTTACTGTTCCGTGATACTGCAGTGATACCTCATCAGGGTTAGGGTAATGTTAGGTATGTATTACACTGTTTCGTGATGCAGTATCACAGAACAAGAGCCAAAAAAAAATTCCACTTGGCTCTAAATATATCCTAGTTCTATAACTCTTCTTAGCACACCATTGGAGAAACCTTACATTAACAAAACAATTAAAATATAGAAGCACTGTAAAATTAAGCTCAATAATAAACATAAACAAGCTTGCCACATTTAACTACATGCAAAAACTAGGTATTTTCCCTTAAAGTCTTTGGTTGAAACACAGGTGTCATACGCGCTAGTGTCTGTAAAAATTGTACATTATGCAACTTATGGGCATTAAAGGAACATGACAAAATGCTACAAAAGCTGGAGTAAAGCGACCTGAGTCATTGCAGTCTCTCCACTGGTGCCTTCATATTGCACTCTCATGCTTAAGAAGATAAACCCTATGCAATAATACTGCGAAAGTACAACTGCTACTGTTACATTTAAATTTAAGATATTCTTGTTGCCGAAATAAAATTTCCATTATTAAGTAGTTTAGCCATTTACCAAATTTTGTAAAAGCATGTTCTTCTAAGCCGAGACTAATGATACACTATTTCCTAAACAAGCATGGCATTATATGTGTAGCCCAAGTACTAATCAACATGCAAATATACATACATACACTTCATGTCAAAAATGAACACATGGTAACTAGTACAAACAATACATTATGTCAACTGAATTTCTGCAGTTTAGCAGAAAATTCAAACTTCTTATGACATGCCGTTTTGTTATTCAAATCCTATTTTAGCAGAATATACATCGGAAATAATTTGAAATCTGGATTAATGCGCTGGATATCCAAAGATTATTAATCTGTCAACATGTTGCATACCAACCAGTAACACTTGCTTGAGCATAACACGATCTTCTTTTAAATGGTGTAGGAAATATTTGTAATTTCGATTCCGTTCAAAACAAAAATCACAGTTCACAAAGCCTAGTATATTAGTATGAACTTTCTGTGGACTAATTTTGAGTATTAACCAATAATTCTTGCACAATTTACTCAACAGCAACCCTCTTTCAGTTCCCTGCACTGTTATGGATATTTTCATACAAGATAGATGAAGGTTACTTCAATCACAGTTCCTCAGTTTGCTGCCAGTCAATATTTCATGTACGAAAAATCATTTGTTTCGTGAAATCTCTGTTTATTTCGAGTCTCAGTTAATCACTGTACGTATTCATTCATAATGTCCTTTGTCATCATATAAAATTGAGCGAATTTCAATTTTCAGTTGATCCAATAACTTTAGCGAAGAGTACTGTAATCATTATACATGATCAAATGGTTCGTTACAACATAACTTTTATTTATTTTATTTAACTATTTTTTTAATTAAATGAAAGTGGTGTATTAATGGATAGACATGGTCAGATGGAGTAACCCAACTGTTTAAATTTATAAATTTAACCATGCCTACAATACCAAATCATAAGTTAAGAGAACATCCAACAATGAATTTACATATGTTTGTATTGTAGTTGATGAACAAACCCTGCTATAGGAATATTACTGGTTTTTTTTTGGTAATACAAGAAGATCAGGATACTTTCAATAAACTGCACATGACAAAAGTTATCAAATCATGTATAATGATGCCAATACTAGCTGGTAGTACACAACTAAATGTACAGTTCACACTGTTTACTATGTGTTCCCATTTTTCAATACTGTGTATATGTTATCTACTTTTGATAACCCCTCAAAAAACGGTATAAGGTCTAATAACTCTGTGTCCGACATATCATCAAACCAGGAAGCCACAGGCACCTGTTAATAAAGAGAAAATAACCAATTAATAATTTTATGCACAAATTAGCTGGTATGTACATAAACTGAAGCTATCGATAATGTAATGTGAAGTAGCTTTTCTTTGAAAGTGCCATAAGTAGTAAACGGCAAAACAGCACAATAAACAACGTTTTCAAGGTATCAGCCTTGGCTGCAGAACATTTTAAATTTTACTTTATTAAATAGTTTACAGCAAACGCTGATACCTCGCACAAGTATGAATATACACTTACTAATACGGTAAGTATAATACTTAATACAATCATATTCGGATGCGTAACTTCTGGTAGTCAAACAGATACTGAGAAGCTGTCAAATAAATTGTAATGTTCACAAGCAGAAAGTAGAACTGGTTAATCCATAAGGCAATGCTATGTAAAATACTAATGATCCTTGCCTCTGACTAGATAATGTAGTTATATTTAACTTCAAACATACGAGTCCCTATCACCACAAGTAATCAATAATATGACTTACTGCATTATCAGGATGGAAGATATAAGAAGCTGGTGAATTGTCGATTATAACCACTTTATGTAGATCTCGACCTAATCGACTCAAGTCCTGAAATCATGACAAACCTGTTTTTTTAATAAATAAATAACATGGCTGGATATGGCCTACACCTATTGTTAAACACAGCATGTCTATGTCTATATGCCTTGTTCCTTATCAATTGTGGATAATTTTTCAAACATCAATATTTCCATCACATTACTAGCATATCAACATAGCTAAATGATATTACCCATTTACAGAGCTATGCTGCACCACGTGAACTCCCATAAAAAATGACACGGTGATTTCAGCATGTAACTAGATAGATATAGAGTATATCAATCAGTAGCTGGTGACATCTGGTGAAGAAATAATGAACAGTTTATAGTTGTATGAATATATGCGTTATTACCTTCACATAATTTCCTCTATGAAAGACACATGATTCCCTGAATAACCGGCATTTGAAAACACCCCATTTATCTAAGAGGTCAGCAACTGGGTCTGCATACTGTAAATAAAAAGATGGAAGATGTAAAATGTACAAAACATCGTAGAAAACAGAATATCAGACACATATTTAATTTTTTATGAATAAATCTCAATTCTACATTTATTTAAGAACTAGCCTCTTAACATTTCACACACCTTGCAATTGTATACCAAAGGTGGTCAACCTAAGCGCTATCAGACATAACTTTCTTGCCAGTCAAGTTCTGTTGGCACATTTCATCCCGATATAACATACCTTTGCTAAACTTGCTGTGAATAACACACAT
>JAOXYB010021258.1:0-17290 GCA_028565635.1 Phoronis ovalis | reverse complement strand
TCATCACACAGTGATTCTGCATATTTCGTATGTTTTGGCATTGTCCCTTGTGCATAAAGCTCTTCTAACTACCCTCCATATGATTTTCGGCAACATCTGGCGAGATATTTGTTTTCTATGTTGATTTTACGTCCAAGTTTTTAAAACATTTTTCATAAAAAAATCTGCATTTGAAAAATTCAAAATATCACATTCTACATTAGGTGGTGTTGCCGTTTTCACTTTTATTCAGGCGCCTTGAAGGATATTATGTTTTTCCCAAAGTTATTGCAAAATTTCGATTATTTATACATTATGACGTCAGCAGTAAATCTTGAGTTTCACATATCTAGGAAGCGGATTTAGGGAAATTTTTTCGTTTTATCATTATTTCGTTGGTTAGTTCGTTTGTTCGTTTTGCTACATATCCTAGTCGTGGTAGATGCAGTTGATTAGTCCCAGATTAGTTCTTATGGTAAGAAAAATCCACTAAACTATCTTGCCCTCAAAAAAGATGCAGCTTATCCTGAGGGGAAACTGCCGGATATTCAAAGATTCAGTCACTATCAACATGTGCTGCCCAGTTGGCTCCCTTTTTTCAGCCCCTGCATCATCTTTGTTTTTCACGATTTTATTTACTACAGCATGTACTTTTCTTGTTGGACATTACCATATTTTCATTACCATAGATGCTTTTCTTGGAAAACACATTTATGACAGCTAGGAAAAGTTAAGGGCCGTAAATTTTCTCATATCTACCACAGCGCATGTAATTTACAAGTGAATTTACGACAGGATATATTTTGGGAAAACTATTTACAACATGGTATACTTTTCATATTTTTTCATTTACCACAGGGTATATTTTGGTAACTATTTACCCTGGGGCCATAACCCCCCCATCATGATAAGTACCCCAAAGGTTGCCTATATACCACATCAATCCTTTTTTTGACACAGGCTACACTTCTTTGTTAAGAATACTAGTCTTCTCATAGTCTTTGCCAAGATGACGCAGTAGTAATTTCAAAATGCATGATACCGTTTGTTATTTATTGGCAATAAAGCTGTTGGAATACTCAATTTACGATGGATTCATTGCATCATTGAACATTCATATTGTGTAATTGAATGGTAATTCACATCTTGATAAAAACAGGAAATAAATAGTTGTGAGTAGACTCGACTTTCACATTTTCAAGTTTTATGGTATCAATAGATTTAGAATGATTGACCATCTTCTGTAAATACAAGACATACAATACTGGTACAAATGCTTGTCAGTACAACTTGGATATGTTTTGATTATGTGGTATCAAAACAAATCTTTTTTTAAATTTTCATTTTTTATTATTTCTTTACAAAATATCATACATTACTTGTCCAGACTATCGCTGCTACTAAAAATCTAGATAATTATAACTATAGTCTATAATACACAAAAGCCAGCCAACAATTTACACCTCATAAATACACCAAGCTCTCTCAAACTATAAAAGTTACCCATAAAATTATGCCTACGAGTCATTTTACATAAACAACTAAAATTGCAACTACATATTATTCTTTGTACAGAAAGTTGGCCCACATAGAGGTTACATTCCACTTACAAAAAATACTTTATAAAATGGACGAAAATACATCCGTCAGGCACTCATATATTTGGTGAATCTAAGTTATTAAAAGTATCAAAACAGTTTGTTCTACAAATTTAAAATGATACATTGTAATAGAAATATGAGCATTCACTACTGTTGTGAAAGTATGTACAAATACAAATTTACACTTTGTATAACGTTTATAATACATTATTTATACAGTCAAATTCCACATAGCTTGCAAACCATGAATCAATCCTAGCAACTTATCACAAAACAGAATTTAAGCTATGAGTATATCTAGTAAACTGGTACTTGTACTGGATCAATATAACCCAATAATGCATCAAAAGTCATTAAGTTATCTGGTTAATATTACAAAGATTCTTAAACTTATGCTTTGAATAGTATATGAACAAACTACAGCAGTGCTATATTAATGCCAAGAACCAGTAACACTTGTGGAAATACTCTTGTAACTATACATCTGTTGTCAAAATTTATATCCTTAATTCTTGCTCAGATTCTGACGATGCAGCTATAACGAGACTACGTTGAGAGCGCGATTTTTTCGATCTTGGTGTGGAATGGCCGGAATTTCTTCCCGAATGAGCACCAGGGGTTTGTAAAGGAGAAATAGATGGACTTCTTGTGGCTAATGGAGACAGTGTTGGTGTGAATGATGGTGAGAACGCAGGAGATGTAAAACTAGATTCATAACTTATAGGCGATTTTGGTAAGCTAGGTAAGGATATTAATTGACTAGTCCTGGTTGAGTTCATTCCTGTATTGATGCTTCCAGATAAATTGGAGTTACTCCCCATTGCCATCAAAACTGGATTAGCTTTGGGCGGAACATTAGTGATAATAGGCGGAGGAATCATTTTAACCTGAGGTTTTAAGCTAACAGGACGGTGAACTTGAGGCACAGTCCTAATTGGTTGTTTTTTCGGTTGTATTGTTTCATCCTTTAACCGTGCAATTTCTGAAAACACATGAGCTAATGGTTGATACTGTGGTCCCCAATCTAACAGATAGTCCCAATTATATGAGCCACTAAATTCCTCTTCACTGTTTATTACACTAGACAAGGATCCAGCGTGAGATGGTTCAGTTTCACCAAAACCGAATTGTCTGGTACCATCCATAATGGCTAAGTCCTCATCGGCTTCAACTTCACCAAGTTTTTGTTCCACCAACACACCAATATCCAACCCATCACCTTCACCACCTCCCTCATCAGAAAACTGATGCATGCTTTCAACAGAGCGGGTCAAATTTTTAGGTTTACTGTCTGTTTTAATTTTGGAAGCGTCAATACCTAAACGGGCTAAATATTCCTGATGATTCTGTACACTACCGCTATCAGATAAATTGTCATGATCTTGTTGTATTCCCGAGTCTGGCATTGCTTTCCGCCTCATCGTTTGAGATTGCATTAACGGGACAGAATTGATAATCCTAAGTTCCTCATCATCATCTTCAGGATTAAATTCAGCTGATCCACGTCCACTTGAAGCAGAATGTGACTGGTCGGAGATCTCTGACCGGTCGTTATGACGAGGGCTATAGCCATTGATATCATTATACATTGGAGGCCCTTCACCACGTGGTGTGATGCCATTAGGCGGCATATCAATGGTGTCAAATGCCTCATCGAAATGAGCTTGAGGTGGATCTTGGTGCTGCTTCCTTTTGTTTCTTCTATTGCGCAAGAACATGACTAGTATAACAATGATTAAAATAAAAGCAATGCATCCAAACACAATAACAAGAATTAATGGTGTTCCACTTAACAATGGTCCAGCCTGAGTTGTAGACTCAGTTGTACCTCCGCCAGGTGGAGGGCACCCCGGACAGGTAAAATCTATAACAACTTTTACAATAGCCAAATCTTCTTTCGACTGTTCCTTGCCGCTACTAGCCCTAATAGTCAAAATGTTTGTTTCTCCCAATGCTCTACGATTCCTGTCAGTAGATCTCCGTCTTCTTAACACTTCATCCTGGAAACTTCTTGCAACTTGTATTACACCAGATTCAGAAATTTTGAAATATTTCACCTCTTGAGATGTTGTTATAGAATACACAACACGTCCATCAGGTCCCTCGTCTTCGTCATCTGCTTTTACAGTTCCGATGTAATCATTTTCTTTAGCATTTCCAAGAATATTAAATGAATACTCTTTTTGTTCAAATGCTGGAGGAAATTCATCAACACTTTCTATATTTACCGAAACAGTTCTAAAAGCCTGACGACTTCCTAGATCAGTGGCAATCACCTTGAATGTATAAGAATTGTGAGCTTCATAATCAAACATAACATGAGTAGTGACAACACCCGTATGCTGATCAATGTTAAAGTAGTCACTGTGTTCTGCGATCTGATATGTTAATCGTCCATAAATCCCTGCGTCACCATCATTAGCATGGGCAGTAAAAACTGTTGTTCCAACAGGAGCATTTTCTGGTACGGATTCCAAATACAATATTACAGGGAACTCGGGTCCATGGTCATTAATATCTGTAATATTCACAAAAACTGTTGCCCATGCAGTCAATCTAGTCTGGCCTTGCATGCTGATGTCGCGTGCACGAACTACTAATTTATATTCCGACTTTGTATCATAATCCAGCTGCTTCGTCGAGGAAACAGATATCAAGCCACTCGTTTCATTAATTCTAAATATACCATCTTCATTTCCAGATGTTATTGCATACTCAACTTTTTGATTTACTCCTAGGTCTCTGTCTGTGGCATAAACCTGCACCAGATCAGTGCCAGGTGAAATACTTTCATTAACTGTAATGTAGTAACCTGATTGGTTGAACTCTGGTGGCCAATCGTTAACATCATCAACATAAATAAAAACTGTCGTCGTGCTCTGTTTCTGTGGAACTCCTCGATCAGAGGCTTTAACAGATAATGTGTACCGCGAAACACTTTCCCGATCTAAATTGCCTGTTAATATAATCTCCCCAGTATTTGGTATAATTTCAAATTTGTTGTCATCATTTCCTGCCTGAATGGAGTAGTCAACTCGGTTATTTTCTGCTGAATCATCACGATCAATTGCAGTGACTTTGACCACACTCTTGCCACTTTGTTCATCCTCACTGACATGCACACTGAAAAATAAACAAAACGTGTTACGAGAGCAATAATGACAACATGCTTTAAAATCAGTGTATGCATGTTCTGAAAAAAAAAATGAATCAGATTTTTGTTTCAAGTAGTGGTTATCATAGTATTGTATATTGTCCAAGACAATGTACTTGGAGAATATGGTCACACAAGGACCTCCTTAATCATACATAATTTCCAATGTTTCAAAACAAGTTTTGTTAGCATAGAAAATGAGTCGATACCACTAACCTTTGAATTATAAGAGTACAACTAACTAGATATGTATCTGTTCATATCTTTTAAAATTGGTACAAACATCACAGTAATAATACCTGTAGGTACTTGGAGTAAATTCTGGTGTGTAATTGTTAATGTCCGTCACGCTGATTCTTACTGCCATGACAGCGGCTAACGATGGCGTTCCTTTGTCTCTTGCAGTGATAACTAGTTGAACTGTGGGCTGGGCGCTATTATAGACAACAGTTGAATTGGTATAAATTGTGCCTAAAACAAAACAGAAAATATGTAAATTGATTCCAGATCATTATTACATAATTGCTACTGAATTACAATCAAATATCTTAGTGACACGTTATTAATTGACATGTTTGCTGGTTAAATTTAAAAAGACTTTCTTACGTAGCGCAAGCTATAAGTCAGAATTTTGTTTATTTTCAACGGCCACTCAGTCCCGCTTTAATAATGCACACAACTTACCAGTATTAGGGTCGATATAGAAACCTTCCCCGCCTTCCACTCGCGGTACTATGCTGTACGTTATAACGGCATTTGATCCAAAGTCAAGGTCCGTTGCATTTACAGTCACCACAGAATAATGAGCAGGTGTTAGTTCTGCAAGCTCCAGCTGATAGGAAGACAGGATGAACTCAGGCGCATTGTCGTTTATGTCAAGAACATTGACTGTCAAGTTTGCACTTGCTTCATGGGCTGAATCCGATGCCTATGACAAAAAATAACCAAATATAAACTCAGGTTCTTGAAACATGAATAGTGTATTATTTTTGAAAACTTGTTTTAAACTCAAAGCTAATCTGAGGTTAGTTGCACTGGTGAGAAAGAAGGCACTTTTTAGAAGACCCACCGTCAGATCACTTTTAATATTTCACTTCATAGAACTATGTAAATGAATTTATCACAACTATTTCTTTTTTAGCAGTGTCTTCACCCTCCAGTGTAACTTAAAACTGGATGGACTCCATCTTGATTCTTTGATTGAAAAAAAAAAGAAAAATATTTCCACGTGCTGTAATGAATGTACCTTAATAGTGAGAAGATACTGGGCTCGTTGTTCGTGGTCCAGTGGTTTAGCCAAACTTAATTGTCCACTGAATCTATCAATACTGAATATCTCATTAATGTTTCCATTATCGGCAAAGTAGTACGAGATGGTAGGATTAAGGTCAGCATCAGTAGCTGTAATTGTGGTGATTACTGAACCAACATTAGTACCTACAAATATGATAGAGAAAACTGTAGTAGTTTCATCAATTTCTTTAGCTTGCAAAAAGCAAAATAAATGCATAGTCACATAAACCCTGTGTTTTAATCTTTTGTCAGTTAGTAAGATGTGCCTAACAACAAATAGTCACATCTTACACTGCTGGACAACAAATAGGAACTTGGAAGTTTAAAGCACAAATACATTCTCATAATGGATGCCTAAGCTATGAACTAATGTAACATTAAACTGGGTTCAGTACCTATGATTTCTTAACAGGACATGTTTATAATCACAAAGAGCAATTTTAACAGAGAATAACTTTTTTTCTTATTCTTACCTTCAGGTACATTTACTGGCGACATCTGTGGAATAAACGGAGGATTATCATTCACATCAACAACTGTAATACGTAATGTACATGTACTTGATCTTGGGTTGGTGCCGCCATCTCGAGCCTCAATTTCAAGTCTGTAGAATGAATCAATTTCTCTATCCAGAGTCTTGGCTGTTGTAACAATACCACTGTGAGGCGGATTAATTTGAAAAGCACCAGCATTGTTACCACTGATGATATGATATGATATCTGAGCGTTCACTCCAGAGTCCGAATCACTGGCAGATACCTGGGTTACATAAGTGCCTCTGCTATTGCCTTCCCACACACGGGATGTATGTCGCTCTGTGGCAAAGTATGGTGGATTGTCATTTTCATCGCGTAGATTGACCCAGATTGTTGTGTAACCAATAGCGGTAGAGGATGATGCAATGACAATCAGCCTTAAACGTCGAGTACTCTCGTAATCTAACTTGCTGGGATCGTCTACACGTATAACACCTAGAAAAGTTGAATTTCGTCCATTGTTTAACAGCTATGTTATAGATACATATAGAAATTGTAAGTAAGACAAAATGTCTTTATAACATAACTACATCGATTGAAAATGCACAAAAAACAATAAGTCTTTCAGTAAGATTGACAGTTTCAAGGTGTTATTCAACTTTTAGATGCAGCTTTAACATAATGGCACCAAATGCAAATGGAGGGAAACAATGTATTTGGTGCTAGGTCATTTCCCAAAAAGTTTAAATTATTTTTAAAGCTTGTAATTAATTGTTAAAAGATGTATCTGAAAATTGAATTTCAATGAGAATTAGTGTAATACCTACCAGTAGTGGGATCTATAGAGAATATTCTGTCATCATTGCCACTAGCAAAATTGTATGTGATAGAGCCAACGCCACTCTGTATGTACTGAGCTCGCACTGTTAAAACTTCTGTATCCCTTGTTGCAAGCTCTGATAAGTACACTGCATAGGTCAAGTTGGTAAACCGCAATGTACTGAAGTTTGGGTTATCACCTACTCGGACCACTAACCAACCTACCAGGAAAATTAAAATCATTAGAATAAAGACTTTAGTACTGTTTTTATTCAAACAGAAGTCATGAACTCGTATTAAGGACTATAATTAAATACTTCAAACTGAAAACAGACAACATCTCCTTCCTAGAAAATAATTTATGCACTTTAACCCGAAACCGTTACACAAATTACGTACACAAATGTACATCTTTATTTATCCACCAACATTATTAAAAAACTAATAATTAATAAAACTGCATCTTATGAGTTTTTTGCAGCTTTGCTATAAAAATTATGAAGTTTAATAAACTTATTGATCATAATACTAACCAGCATTTGCTAATATTAACATCATGATACTTTTAATCTGTTTGCTATTTAATATATTATATTTTCACATTGACAACTTTTTTTAACATTGGCAATTAATTACCTTCAGAGCTCATTGCTTGGTTCCCTCTATCAGTTGCTAGGATAGGCATTCGATGTATAGGTCCAGCACTGGGAGCAAGACGTTGAGCAAGTTTTACATAGCCGATATTCTGGTTGTTTTCAATAGAGAAGTAGCTTTCTGACGCCCCACTTGGATTCTTGAAACTGTACGTGATCTGTGCATTCGTGCCTTGGTCCTTATCTTCAGCAATCAACTGTAAAAACAATTGATGTTTCATAACTTTGGAAGAGCTATGCTTTAGTTGCAAAAACTCACAATTGTACTGTAGCAATGCCAACAGGTATCCAGTCCTTAATTAGTGAAGCAAGCAGGCATTACTACATCCAGTGAGCAGCAATTGTTTCAAAGTTCAAGTCATTACTTTTCTTTATTTTCAGCTTTTATAAATGCCAGGCTGATTCAATTACAAACAGTATTTAACATCAGCCAAAATGAATAGCTGGACACTGAATGCACTCATAACTAACAGTAATTTAATTAATAGCAGATTATTTAATATTAACCGTCAATAGCAAAAGACAACATTACATTACAAGATGAACATATAGAACTCTGCCTTTATTCTACAGAACAAAAAGATTAATACTTTACAGTAATAAATTTTCAGCATGATACCATAAACATACCTGAGCCACTTCACTATTCACATTTGTTGTTACAGTAACGTTAGCGCTGACAGGAATTTGTACAAAGTACGGAGAATTGTCATTGATGTCTAGGATGGTGACAGTAACTTGTTTCACAGATTTTCTGGGATCATACACTCCCGCATCTGTAGCCCGAACTTCAAACTGGTACTGGCCAACCTTCTCACGATCAAAAGATCTACAAACAGGAGCACAAATATTTATTTACATACCGACAGCATTCAGAATTACATATTGCATGAACAAATAATCTTAGCACTTAACTAGTCTATACAAATTTTATGGTTTCCACGTCTACTTGCCACGTTACTACTTTCAAAAGCTGCTCAATGCTGTTTTGCATAGCATTTCTCCTAAAATTAAGTATTTAGATTTAATAAATTTTCGTATTATTTGCTATTTATTTCGAACTTCCAGTAACAGTCTGCATATTGCAGCACTCACCCCACAGTTGTTAGAACACCAGTCTCATTATCAATCCTAAATAGTCCCTGCGTCCTGTTATTTAAACTGTAGCTGACTTTACTATTATTTCCTGCCTCATCGAGATCAATTGCAGTAATTGTCACCACTGTTGTGCCAGGGGGTGTGTCTTCATGTAAGTTGTACTGGTATGTATCTTGAGTGAATACGGGATCATTGTCATTTATGTCTTTTACAATGATACGGACGATTGTTGTACTACTTGACGAGGGACTGCCACGATCTTCAGCTTGGATAGTGAGATTGTACGATGAGGCACTTTCACGGTCTAAAACACCTGCGCGAAGTTGACCATTGGTAGCATCTATAGAAAATTTGTTGTTTGTGTTACCAGCTGAAATAAGAGAAGTGTTATATAACACAAGTCATACAGGCTGCAATAGATACAATCTTTAAGAGAAAACAATTACAGAACACTAGCATTTGAAAAGCTAAATTTGCTGAACAGCTTGCTTGTATGATGCCAACACAAATTCAATGATTAAGGAATAGCTATGTCACAACAAGGAATTACACACAGAAAATAATGATGATTATAGATTTTTTTCAAAACTCATTTCGTCTCACTTCCTATTTTTTGTTGCTGGGAATAAAATGCCTAATTGCTAGACGAATGCAAAATACATTGGCCCTAAAATCTGAAAGTATGTACCTGTTAGCAAATTTGAACACACCACACTAAAATAGAAAAGCAAAGGCCATATTCAAGGATGCAAATGCATTTACACAAGGATCTGGTACATCATCTTTGACCATCAATAAAGCAGACTTACCAATTATACTGTAAATGATCCGTCCATTCGCACCCGTATCAACGTCCATTGCTACTACAGTGTGTATAACAGAAGTCAATGGTGAGTTCTCTGGGATTTCAAGCACATATAATGCCTTACTAAACATTGGAATGTGGTCGTTAGTATCCAAAATTTCAATCAAGATGGTAGTTGAGTCATAATGAGCAGGATAACCATTGTCTCGTACGTACACTGCAACACGAAACAACAACACTTAGGGAAAAATTTTACGGTAAAATCCTACAGGTTATGTTACTAGCAATATTTGTAACACAGGCAATTCAATAAATGATTTATAACAAAAAGTGAACATACACCAAAATTCAGTGAGGACCGTAATATATTTAATAATTAATCACATATGTAAATTAATTGATTACAGAAACCTGCCACATATTTCTTCCCTTCCTCCCTGCTGTATATCTAAAAGCAGAACAGCCACATAGGTCAAGGTCAAATATGTTGAAAAACTTGAGAAAAAAGATTCAAAGTTCTGGACCAATGCAATGTGCATCTAAATTATTCTCATTAATTTCTTACTAACCTGTCAAGATGTAGCTACCGATAAGTTCCCTGTCCAACACATCGGCAGTATATATCACACCCGTAGTATGATTAATTGTAAACTTATCATCAGCAATGCCATCAGGAATGAGGTAAAACAAGGCACCGTTGTTACCTGTGAGAAAAATAAAAACTAATAGATGAGATAGCTTCAAAAACATTCATTCCAAGCGTAATTCATATTTTAGACATAATAGAAACATTTTATTCCAAAGTACTAGTTTTCGCAATGTATTACCCACACCAGCAATCGAAAAATACATAACCTTTATTCTTCTGATAGACACACACATGAACAAACAAGCTGTACAACCATGATGAAATAGAATAAATATCTTAGTGGGTTGCTTACCAAAATCTATATCTGTCGCACTAACAGTCACTACAGAGATCCCTGGTGGCTGATTTTCTGTAACACGCGCTCTGTAGACAGGTTGATTAAAATGTGGCGAGTTATCGTTTATATCAATGACAGTTATATTCAAAATCTGATACGAGGCTTTACTGATTGTACCACGATCACTGGCGGTAATATTCAAACTGTAACTTGCTTTCTGCTCCCTGTCCAGAATTCTAGTCAATGACAATACACCAGTTTCAGCATTCAGTACAAACATATTCCCATCATTCCCTGATACGAGGTTATACGTCACATGACCATTTTCACGGCTGTCTGCATCGTTAGCGACAATGTGTATAATAGAATAATTTGCAGGTTCATCTTCAAGGACACTAAGGCTGCTACGAGATTGGAATACTGGAAAGTTGTCATTAAGATCCTGAATATTTATCAAGGTGGTAACGACACTTGATTTTCTGTCCACTGGATCTAATGCTTGATCTTCTGCTTGGACTATCAACAAGACCTGTGAAATGTGACAAATATTAGATAGAAATAAAACGGTAAGTGACAGTTGCAGAATGGTTCTAGTACTTAGCAGGCAGAATTTTAGTAGCACAATCATTAATAGTACTAGATTTTAAAGTTACAAAATTATGATATAAGCACACAACGATCAAAATGTCTGCTTCAAAATTTATAATTAAAAAATAAAAATTTCAGAACTAATCTAAACTGATAATGGCGTAAATTCTATAAATTCGCTATTTTACAAAAGTGTACCTCTTGTATGTCTTCATAATCAACATTTCTCGCTGTTCTTAAAACTCCTTGTATGGGGTCGAGATTGAAGTACGACGTGTCATCAGGCGATTGGTTGACGATGCTATAACGAATCCTACTGTTCGATCCTGTGTCTTGATCTGTTACCGTGAAAGTATATACGCTAGCACCAATAGGTATGTTTTCTTGTACATTCACAATAACAGGGTCGTCTGAAAACTTTGGCGCATTGTCGTTGACATCAATTATAGTGATGTTTACGTTGACGTATGTGCTACCAGGATTTATAGCACTATTATCGACTGCACGCACCCTCATCTGATATCCAGATGTCATCTCATAGTCGACTGGACGAGTGACATAGATAGCTCCAGAAGACATGTTTAATCCAAACGTTCCAAACAGATTACCGCTGACAATGTAGTAAGAAATTCTAGCATTTGCTCCAACATCGTTATCATCAGCTTGGACTTGACCAATCACGTTACCAGGTAAAACATTTTCTCGTACTTGAAACGCGACATATGCAGTAGGGAAAACTGGTGGTTCATTAATGTCAGTTACTGTGATCTGAATAATAGTAGTGCTGGATTTAGGAGGGTTACCACTATCTCTGGCAACAACAGTTAAGGAGTAGCTGTCCTTGGTTTCACGGTCAAGGACTTCTTTTGTCGTAAGCCACCCTGACTGGCTATTGATTTGAAACATATTGTTATCAGCACCACCTGGAATTTAAGGAAAACAGATCGTCAATAAGAGTAAAGTAAGGTATAATAGACTGTACTTTCTGGCAAGTGTTTAAATGCTGTCATCATTGATTGTCTTTAACCTTTTTATATACTAAATAACAAAACTGACCAAAAACTTTTCTAGTAATTAAAGTTTGCCTCACATGCAAACAATGGGTGTAAAAATGATCTAATCAGCTGGTTTAAATACTTGTGTAGCAAATCAATTACAAAATTTGGCAACAGAATTGCACTAAACTTACCGGGTTGAAGATAATATGATACTTCACCATTGTCGCCAATGTCTGGATCTGTCGCTGTCATTTTTGCAACACGAGTATCTTTTGCTTGATTTTCTTCCACTTTGGCTGTATAAACTCCCGAGTGTACAAAGGTAGGTGAGTTGTCATTGACATCCGTAATATGAATCTTAACCGTGGCCGTATTACTTCGCGGTGTACTTCCATGATCTTCAACTTTTACGGTAAACTCGTATTCATCTATGCCAGATTCCCGATTGAAGATCATTCCAGAGGAAATGACACCTTGTTGAGGATTGATGGAAAACCTAGAAGTTGCACTTAGCAAAGAGTATGTTAATTGAGCATTTTCTCCTATGTCAGAATCTTGAGCAGTAACGGTACCGATAAGCGTTCCGATTGGTCGATTTTCAGCAAGATTGAACTCGTATGTCGTTGGGGTAAATTGTGGATTGTTATCATTAACATCGTTAACTGTGACTATCACGCTGGCTGTAGCTGAATTCTGTGGAGTACCATTATCCATAGCAATGACTTGTAATGTGTATTCACTTTGGATTTCTCGGTCCAATGTATCTACATTGTAGATATAACCATCATTTGAAAAGATACCAAATTTTTGGGAGTCAGGACTTGGTTTTAAAGAATACACCACTCTAGCATTGTTACCGGTATCAAGATCAGTAGTGCTAACTTGTCCGATATTGGATGACAAGGAAACAGCTTCTGAGGTTGTGAATCGAAAAACTGACGGTACAAAAACTGGAGGATTATCATTTACATCTTGAACAGTAAACAGGACGTTCAAATTTGACCACTTAGCTGGGTTACCAGAATCTTGGGCTCTCACGATGACTGAATAATTTTTTCTAATTTCATAATCCAGCGACTGAGCTACCCGTATTTCACATGTATCAGCATTGATGGAAAACACACCACCAGGATTTGAAATAAAGCTGTAATGAACTACTCCATTGTCTCCACTGTCAGCATCAATTGCGCGGGTTTGAAATATGGTAGTGGATGTGGTAGTATCTTCCCTAACAGGGATAATGATGTCAGCAAAGCTAAAATGTGGTTCATTATCGTTTATATCACCAATTGTCACATTGACCTGAAAAAAAAAGAAGACAGTATGCAGTCATGCACAGTACTCGGAACCAACTACAACAGCGCATTAAACAAAGCAGAAGTTTTTATTATGGTAAAATCAGCTTAGGGCTGTTCCATTAAAAATTATCATGATGGGGGGAGCTGACATTTTTTTGCCTCCAACTCTCCCCTAGTAAGTCAACTAATTTCAACCCCCTCCTCTCATACTAAAAATTAACTCGTCAATACTGAAAACTTTTTCTCTAACTTCCCTCCTACTGTAATTGAAACTTTTATAATCATACTTATTTTATATGAAACGCCCTTAGATCCTAATCCTTTACTGCTAACATTTTACCTGAGCAATACTGCACCAGGTTCCATTATCAGGATTAAACAATAGGTTAAGATGCCAGGTGATATGTCCATCTACCAAGCTCGAGTATGCCTAGTGTGCTGCATAAAAATTTTAACTAACCTGCGCTCTGCCAAATATTTGTGGGCTTCCGCTTGCAGCTTGAACATTCAGCAGAAGAGAGGGATACGTTTCATGGTCAAGTGAATTCCGTGTAGTCAGTTCTCCTGTACTGGGATTTATCTCAAAATAATTGGCAGGATCACCAAATATAATGGAATAAGTAATGGACCCAGCATCTGAAAGAAAAGATATTTCCACATGTCCATCACATTTTAAGAAAATATGTAAACATTTGCTGTTTTCAACTGGAAGACACTACAACATTTTAAATATTGATATGCTAATGATACTCAATCCTAATTGTAGAGCACTGAATTTTGCCAAGGAACTTGACAGTTTTACGGTAAGCTGTGAATAACTACCTTTTAAATCGTTTAATAACGAAGTTATCCAATTAGCATTATTACTATACTCACTCAACATGTCGTATATTCAATAAAACAGTGCAATTTAACAACAACACAAAATCTAGCACAACAACTTTCTGATGTCCGGCATTTAAATGCCAGATATAAGTTAAACTTACTTGGATTACTGTTTGTTGCTCGTACAGATCCAATAGATGTTCCAGTAACAGCACCTTCTGATACAGCGAATGAATACAATGATATATCAAATTCTGGTGGTTGTTGATTGGAACCAATCACACTTATGCTTACACGCGCATCTTCCGGGGATGTGAGACCTCCAGCATCTGTCGCACGGATGAACAGTGTGTAACTATCTACCAACGAGCTTAGTGATTGTATCAACTTGATTTCCCCTAAAAGAAAAGAAATGAGACGGTGTCAATTTCGAATTCTTGTAGTGAATTAATTAACAAACATACAATAAATCCATTTTCACTAATATCATACAAGTTTATACCTAAAACTTACCTGAAACTTGTCCAATCCCAAAGTTTCCTCTAGTATTCCCGGACACTATGCTGTAAGAAATTTGTCTGTTAATACCCTCATCCGCATCATTTGCATGAACAACGGCTACAATATAGCCTGGTACTGTACTCTGCCCTACATTCACATTGTACTCTTTGGGGTAAAAGATTGGTCGGTTGTCATTGACATCCAAGATGTTAATCTTAACCATTGTTGTGGTCGAGAACCCATCTGTGAAAAGAACGGGTAAATAATTATTAAAGAATTACGTACTGTCCTCATCGTTATATATGACAATTAGGAAGGACGTACGAAGTAATTTTTTGTACTAGCTTACTTGGCTTAGAGAAAAAATTGTACAGTACAAACTCACTAGTGCAAAATTTAAGTATTTCTATTAGCTCAAGATTTGAAGCAATTTTTACAATTCCCATGACTGTGAACAATAAACAGTTTATGTTTACAGAGCTCTAAATAATGATACAGGCAAAACCAGACAAGTTCATCAACTATAATATAACTCTAACAGTGTTACTCCCTAGGTAACTGCTGCTATTTGAAAATGACTAAGATTACTAAAAAGTAAACGTGCTTACCATGATCACTCGCTTTAATTTGGAATTCATATTCCTTTTTTGTTTCATGGTTCAGGCTGCTAAGGATGCATACTTCTCCTGTGAGGTTTTTGATATAAAATTCAGCCGGATATTCATAGCCATTGTTGACTGGGATAGAATAGGTAACTTGTGCATTCACGCCACAATCAGGGTCAGTCGCCGATACCTGCAATAAAAGTGGAGATTTGTTAGAAAATGTTTGGCGCAGATTTAGTGAAAAAAGGTACCCCTGCTTTGTAGACCCTTTTCATGAACTTTTACACTGCTTTAGACATCCCATTGTAAAATGAAAGCAAAGGGTAATAGTACTAGTTAAGTTCATGAAAAATGTGCAGAATGCTTAAAATCAAAGTTGAGAATAAAATTGTAATCTGTCAACTGAGATTTTACAATTTCAATTCCAATATTTACTATGTATATGAGCAAAACTAGTAAGAGCAGCACTCTTTGAAAATTATATAGCACATAAAACCCATCAATGCAGTAAATCAAAATTTCATTCTGTAACACACACTCAAAACTGATAATGGTGCATGATCACACAAAAGAACAATTTAAAATTGCCAAAAATTAAAGGCAATATTTCATTCCATACCAATCACCACATTCAAACATACCGAGTCATTTTGATCAAAAATGGAGACCTAAGAAAATGTAAGTTACATATAAGCGAGCATGTATCCAAAGTCATGGAATAAAATTCAAGAGCAGAGCAAATGAAAACTTATCGGCAGCTTACACATTTTTTATCTGATAAATTTGATTTGTAAACCAGACTGTTATGTATTTTACCTCCAGTGCTGTTTCAGGTATAGGATCATAAGTCAAATCACATACCCCCTTGACACACTGACTAACTAAATACACACTAGTTGTCAAGTTTTTCTTTTTTCCTGACAAGATTAAAATATCACCTCATACAGACAGAACACAAATAGATGTTTTGTAAACAGAGAAAGTGCTTTTACACAAATGGAATGATCAGTACTTCTTCAGTAGCTGTTTGAACAGTTACCGACTCTCTTTTTTTGACGGCCTTATCGCATTTTAAATTGAGAAAACACTTCAACTAAAAACTGTCTCCATTAGTAATAATATCATAGCAAAGCTTCATAGATAATTCGTATAAATATAGCAAGAGTACACAGCAAATAATAGTGTTATTTTAACCTTATTATAATTATTAAAGCAGAAGACATTTTAATAGTTAGCTATCTCCTCATTAGTTTTGGCATGTTTTGATAGATCACTAGTTATTAAATAGGAGTATTGCTACATACTTCATACACAGAATTCATACACTGTGATTAATTATTTAAATGCTCATTACTAATATTGAGGGTATCACAATACAGATGATAAATATACCGTGAAGAAGACAATATAGTGTGACACCGAGATTCCTATCAAATTGAATGGAAACTCAGGTGTTTACATATTAGCTACATTTCACACAGCCCAGCAGTGCTTAAATACTGTTATTTTTTGCAGATAGTTAAATTATTCGCTGGGAAGAATAGCAGGTGTGGATTAGCAAATTGTGAACCTGCCGGGGGGTGGGGGGGTGGTTAATATGAAAGTGGGTACCCATGTTCCAACATGACTTTTCAAAAAAGCCCCCAACGAAGTGAAATTCTGCAAAAAATA
>JAOXYB010021247.1:0-12737 GCA_028565635.1 Phoronis ovalis | reverse complement strand
ATTGATGTTTGCCCCTTTTCAATGTCTCTGTGGAGGTTTTTAAAATCAGTAATAAAGTAAAATATTTAACAGCCGCCTTTCAAACTTAATTGGTTTTACACGCCAACTCATGACAGTGTGACTCTGGTAATCATGCAAGCAATTGTGAAATCCTTGTGAATAAAGTTCTAATTCTAGTGTGAAGCTCAACAAAACTTATAAAAATGTAAAAACAGCCAGGAGATTTTCAAAATGTATGCCTTTAAGTAATTTGCTTTATCCCTGAAATGCGTTGTATTTTTGTATCTTCATTTGTAGACAATGTTCAATATCACGGAGGGGTACAATAGGGGTAAAATACATAAGAAATTTGTCATAGATCCTTCTCAATTTCCCTGCCTGCCAGAATCGATTGCAAACTACTTCTTTCAGCCTATGCTATAACTGTAGTATTATTTACTTTGATGATATTTATTCTAAACTCAATACAAGCAATGGTTAGAAAAATACCAAAAAAATCAAGAATACTCATAGGCTTATATTTTATTTCTAGATCACCCTTATCGTAAAATTTTAAAGTGATGAAACTCTTAATTTTGTGCATTCTTGATTTCTAGCTGTTATGCAAAAGTGATGAAACTATGATGAGTATTTGGTATTAATGAATTCCCATATGTTTATTTTTTCTATTTTTCATTCTGCTTTCCTCTCCACACATTGATCAGCCTTTAAAAAAGCTAATTATCTTCACAGCTCTGGTCTTGTTACAAAATAAATGTTCAGTGTCTTTTACTATTCATAGAGTGGTACATACATAGCTTTGTGAAGGTTGAATAATTGTGTTTTCCTGTTCATTGTACAATATCTACAGCTTTTGATTGTTTATTCAATCCATTCATGTGGAGTCTGTACTATACATTAGTCTGAACCCCTTTTATGGCCTCTTTGTACACACTTGACTCATTAAGTTCAAAACCTGCTATTCACAAAGACACACAGAGTTAGTGTGATAGGACTGATACATTTTGAAATTTTGTTTCTATTATTTTAAAATGTATATTTTCAGTAGTTTTGCATGTTGACACATAGTATGTAATCATATACAAGCTTTGTTTATGAACCTCAGAGGTAATAGAACTGATTTTATTGTGGACTGATATTTTTCAACATCAGATTTTGTTTGAAGTGGGGAAATTGTGGAGTCACATAAATACTCAAGTTGTCTTCACACAATTTTCTCTTGTAGATCTTATCCATAAATTAGAGATCTATAAGACATGGTTGAGCTTGGAGGAAATGACATTCAGGATGTTGGAGAAGTTGACTTTGCTAACATTTATGGCAATTATTAACTGGCTCTTTGTGTAGTGTTGACTACAGAATTGTACTTGTAATTATTATTAAACAGGAATTCAATATGGATAAGCTTTCTACTGGTACTGAAAAGGTGCGGATTATTCCTAATAATTTAGACATACATTTATTTGAAACATTGGATAGTACGCATTACAAAGAAGGTGAAATTTTAAAAGAAAAGGATGAAGTTAATGCTAATTCAAATGATGCAAGTGTATCGAGTATGCCAATAAAAGGACAAGGTAGAAAGAGGGGAAGAATAAAAAAGAAAGGCATTATTAAGAAAGAAAGGAAGATTTTATCTTATACATCTAAAGATAATCAATTGTATAAAATTGGAGGTGAGTTTGTAATAGAGCTATTAACATTCATCCCATGCTTTTCCATACATTTTAGAAATAGAAACAGTTTATTGGATACAAAACAATTTTAAATATTTCCTATCTATCTATTAATCAAACTGCTTGCAAAATTAAGTGGTCTTGCTTAACTGAATAACTTCAATCAGCAGTAGTCATCTTAATTTTAATAGTTCATAAATGTTTATAAATTTTAATTAATGGGTTATAAAACAGGTGTTAAATGTCAAGACAAAGGTTGTTTATTGACAAAATAATATGAGATCAGCATCAGTTTGCTTTAATTGTAGAATAAACAGTGCTATATTATAATAGGCTTTTTAACAGTTGTCTTTTAGATCAAAGAAAAATGCCTTAAGGTTAAAGTGTGGATAAAATATTTGTTGTGTTTGATTATTAAGTTGTTTTAATGAAATATGATGCATTTTAAGCAGTTTGTACTTTGTGTGAAAATTATCAATTAAGTTACTCAAATACTGAACTATTAAATGTTATGACATTAAAAAATTTAGAGCTGGTGTATCCAGGTTTTTTAAAGCTGGATTTTTTCATAAAAATTTCCGCACTTGTTACTTAATGTATAGATGATGAGGATCATTTTTGGTCAGATTTTTAGGCAATCTGAGGTTTTATAATTAATTTTGTTAGACCTGTGTATCCAAATTTATACAGCCTGTCCCCTTTGTCCACTACTGCATGGTTGTCAACATTCAAATTACATCTTGAGACACTTGAAACAAGACACTTCCTTCAATATGACATGAAACTATTATAAACTATATACAGAAAGATAGAAAACAAAGTAAATATGACTAGTACAAATATAAACAGATAAGGTTGAAGCTACATATATGTTACCTAGAGGTAATAAAGATAAGCTATGGTGAAATACATTTATTCACAAATTCTATCTCCTGGATTACTTCTTTTCACAACATATTCTAATTCATTGCAAAATTACACTTTGGTGGCAGATGAGTACTGTAAAAAGCTGATTAATGAAAGGAAACAACAGAATTTGATTGAAGATTAGCAGTTATGGTGTTAGTTGAGCACATTTTATTATCAGTCTTTGTGCTGTATTCTCTCTCTAGTTGTAAATTGTAGAAGGAGATTGTTTAGTATTGTTATCAGATTACACATTTACTCCTGTATTGGATAATGTGTATTAACTGAATTTTTAAAAACTAAAACCTTAACTACTGCAGTCTACTTCATAAACCCCACATCTTTAAGTAATTCAAACATTTTTTAGGTTTTTAGTTTTATAGACCTTTATCACTGCAAATATTTATTTGGTGATTCTTTGAGGCATCAACCTTCAGAAAAAATGTCTTTATTTCAATATGGCACATTAGTTAGGACTCAAACTTCCTTCCTTAAATCTAATCAAATCATGGGTTTATCAGCTTAAAATAACTATTACATATTGGATTTTATGTACTTTATAAGTCTACAAAACTTCATAAGTTTGAATACAATAATGAAAACTGTAATCTATAAGATTCTCACTATAAATTGCACAGAATTTATACTTCCTTTCATAACTCACTTCATACTTAAATACACCTCTTAGGAGTCTGTGTGTTTTCTTGTTAAATTTGATTTTTTGCTGCAAAGTCGGAGCTTTTCAATTGAGAAATAACCACTAAAATTTAATATTAATTGTCAAGAGTGGTGAAGAGCGTGATCACTTCTGAGAGAATTGATTTGCCTTGTACCCCTTTATAAATATGTGAATACATTTCCTGTTTTTGTTTTGCAAATGTATTACTATAATATAACAAGTTCTAATGAAACGTAATATATTTTATTTAGCCATTCACAATGAATATTCCTGCTTGCATCTTCTTTAATTAAAATAAGTTCTGTTTGTGATGCAAATCAACAGCTAGTGCATGCAAAACGAAGTCAATAGTACCATCAAACACAAATTACAAGAATGGGAATGTCAGTAGATCAGTTATTGACAGTTATCTTTAAGGAATGGAAAAAAAACAAACAATGGGTTTATTAGGGAAAATGTCACAATTTTAATTTGTCTAGAGTATTTTCTGTTTTCAAGCTTATTACACAGATTTGGAAAGTGAGATGAAATGGTTGTGTGTCAGTATTAACAAGGAAATCAGCTTCAGCTGCTGTTGTCAGATAGTCTCTATTTTCATGTGTAACTGAGATAGTTTTTACTAGAATGAAAACCAGATATGTTTGTTTATATAGGCAGCTTAGTAATATCAAAACCATTATCCTTCTTTGAAAGAAGTTTATCATCAGAGGCAAAAAAACCAAGATTTTGCGTGGTCCTGATTTTTATTCTGAAAGAACTTGTACGTTTTATAATTGAATGAATAGAAAACAGTTTCAGTTAAACCTTTAGATGGGTCTTCATTCTAAAATAAAGCATTAACTTGGAGCTATGAACACATTTGAGTTCTGTTGTCTTATATAGATTTACTAAATACATAATGTAGATATTTCAATGATTAGAGGCATTTTCCTATTTAGAGAATCATAGTAGATCAACTGCCTTTGGTTGATTCAGCAGATTTTGTTCTTTATATTTAAATGACACAGTCTGAAGTAATTTAGAGTAATACAAGTGTGTAATGGATGGAATGTTATGAAAAGTTTTGTTCAATGTAATAGAACTGAATAAATATCCCACTTAGACAGGTGTGCTCCCATTCCTGTCTTATCAAACCCAGCATACAGATCCATTATGTTATTTATTATGTGGTATCAGCACATTTTGTGTGAAATTATAATTTTATACAGTTTCAGGGCCTCAGTATATTTAATTAGCAGTGGAATTAAACAGTTCAAGTAAATAATGGGACTTTGAAGCAGATTGAGTTTATCTGTAAAAAAAACAATAATTATATTAGTGGTACAGTTTGTGTTTCAAGTGCCATGATTTTGCCTGATTCCAACTGTGTTAACACTGTTGAAGCTTTGGTACCTTGTTTAATTTTAAAACATTCCAAACTTGTTTCCAAGACATTATTATAAAATTCTGAAAAATGTTGATTAAAATCCAATATTTATTGTCAGTGACAGTCAAATGTTTCTGCCTGTGTTAAACAGCTTAGCTATACAGCCAAGATTTTTCTGAAGTTTGTAGCAGGTATTGCAGAAAACAATAGGTTTTTCTATCCATCTGCAGACCACCACTATGTTCTTATTGTAGACAAACCCATGTGTTTATAGAAATTTGTGATTCATGCTTTCTTTATGATGTTATCATAAAGGAGATCTTCACACATGTTATTGGTTGAAGGTATGCTATACTATACCAGTTGCCTATTCATTGTATCTATTTGCATTTAAGTGTATTAGCTTACCCACTCTCATCAACACTCAAAACATAAAACAAAAATTTGTTTGGGAATCTTCACATAATTACACTCAGCTGCCCATTCATTATTACATTTTTGCTCCTTTTAGAGGTTTGGACTATTAATTACAACATAAACTCTCTGGCAAAATCTGTTTTCATGAATTTGGAGTAAATTAGTATGTCATGAAATGCATGTCTTAGTGCAGTCTGAGAATTCGTGGTGCACTGATTGGTTAGTGTATGAATATCTTTGAGTACAAAATTTTCTTGTCAGACTCTTGAACCAGTGGATACTTTAGCCTACAATTTCTTTATTAAATGGCCACTGTTGAATGCTATTGTTTTGATCATGGTTTACCATAACTGTAGTCAAATTAATTTTTTTTTAAATGTGTTGAATAATTTCTATTGCTCTGTTGATTAAACTAAAAAGGAAGGCATTCTACAATGAATATACATTCCTTCCAAAGGTATATTACTTTTTAGTGATAAGTTTATTACTGTGTCAGGAAGTGAAAAGATATTAATAATTAACACAGGTTGATTAATGCAGGTTCTAGATGCATATGCAGACTTGATTCTTAGATTATGTTAAAAATGTGGCTTTTCTGTTCTTTGTCTGTGTAAGGGAATTATGTCAGTTTATTTGAAATTATTCTGACTTACACTATAGTTCAATTTTATCAAGACACCGAGAAACTGAACTACCTCGGGCTGTCCCAGTATTGAAGGTCAGGGTTTGATTTTTATGAAAATTGCAGCTTTGCTATTTTTAATGACCCCTCTTCCTAGAAGCTGGTGCCTCTGAAGGATTACTAGTAAATGCAATTTAGTTAAGAAATTTTAATACAAGTATGATAGTTCTTCAACAATTTTTATAATTTTAAGCCTTGTTCGCACAAAAACAAATAATCGCGATTAAACTCCCTTGAGAGATTAATCCAATATCTTTTTTATTGTGTGAGCGCTTGCAAGATAAATCATGAAAGATAAATCTTTCATTTTTAGTCCACCAAAAGGAGGTACCGTAGGTTGAAAATAAAAATCACGATTATTCATGCAGTGTAAACGATTTATATCAAAAGATAGACCTGCAGTGCTGGTTGTGCCCGGTCAGTTGGGATGATCATTCTTGATAAAAGCATTTACAAATAAAAGAAATTATGGTGTCTCCTCCTACGGACAACCTCACTTAACACTCTCCTGTCTTATCTCGCCTTCATGATATCTTGCCACTTTTATTCTGTGATTTTTGTATAAAAAAAGGCACATACTATAATAATTTCTCCATTTTGCACATGGAATTGATCATGTAAATAAAATATTGCGCATGTGCATATAACAAGTTTACTGGCTTGGGAAGAATGTTCAGTCTCGATTGAATGTTATCATATTGCAAACAATCATAATCGTGATTAAAGTTTTGCAAAACTTTTTTCCTGGCTGATATTTTGATCACGATTGTCCATACGAACAAGGCTTTTAGTCTCTAAGCAGATTCTAAACATTATTAAAAAAATATTCACAAAAAATGTATTAAATTTTTTATTTATTTTTTAAAATTTGGTAATCAGCCTTGTTGGTGTTATTGCTTAGGCCGTGATGCATCAAAATTGGAAAAAAACTTATAATTGATCGCAATACTAACTCAAGAAATTCGATTCTAGAAATAAAATCCTAGATCATAAATTCAATAAATTACTATTTTAATAGTCAGTAATGAGAGTTCAAGATTTAGATAAATATATCTTTCCCTAACAAAAAGGAATGTTAATGTAATAATACATACACATTTTATCATACTTCAAAGAATAAAATTGAATATATCTTAAAAGCGAAAAAATAAGTTCTGTGTAATTTAAAACCATATTTACTGCTTCCTTTCATGTACCACTGTAGTTGTTTGATTCAATAGGGGTGTGATTATGTGATGAACAGAAGCAGATGGCATAGCTACATGCCACACACCTTAGATGAGTTAGTGACAAATTAATGGGAACAGTTCTTTTCAACCAGTTCAGTATAGTATATCCATTAATCACTGACCACAAGGAGTTGTGATAGTGACAGTATTTTCTATAATATGACACTAAATGACATACTTTATCATGTTGGTCAAGCTTTTTCATAATTTTTAAAATTTGATGTGGTTGCACAAACTGCAAGTGCATGCATATCAGTTGTTGTTACATTTTTGAGACCACTGGTAAATAATGAAACAAAAAGAAAACATTGTCGTATGGGAAATAAATGTATATTAAAATGTATATATGTACTATTAAAATAACATTTATTTTACGGAAAGCTGTATTTTATGCAAATCTTAAATTGTATTTTTGTCTTAAAAATAGTAATTTGTAGAATTATCATCTAGGAACTTTTATTTAGAATAGAATCCAAAATATTTAGTTTTTCATGGATTGCAAATTGGTTTACAAAATTAATTAAAAGTATGTACAGTAATGATATATAAAAAGATAATTTTGAGAGGTGATTTGTAAATCATTTACTTAGAAATGAAGTAATGCTCCAGACATATTACTAGTTAATCTTCCATTTCATCTCCCTGTACTCAAGAGACAGATGTTTTCATGGGTTGTAAAATAAAAATATCTACTGATCCACAACACTAGTGCATTTATTCAGTTTATGTACAAGTAGTATAAGTAAGTGAAAAGTAGTGAAATACTATATATTTGTTCATTGATTTTTCATTAATCTACCATTATAATATTTCATGCAATGAAAGCATTACTGGTCTATAGGATGATGACATAATTTATATGATTCTAATCAGAATTGCAAATTGTTCATGTCAGCTACTAGCACATTAACATTCATATAAAATGGCTGTAGCTGTGAGATGGCTTACATTTGATCTCACTGTAAAGTATTGTATCAACCTACTTTTGTTAAAATAATTTATAGTGTGAATATATGATACTGTTATGAACTTTTATTCATATTTCTATTTGTATGGTTATCTCCTTGTTTATCTACACAGGTATCAGCATTCTGAATGTGTTTTAAATAGTACACTTTTGAGATAGTGCCATCATGAAAACGTTTAGCTCCCATTCATGATCATCAGTGTCCAGTCATGGCTACTCTGAAGATCAAATCCAGCTATTAAAAAACATCGAGTGGCAGTATTTATGTAATGAATATGGGAGGAGCTGCCCAAATGAGTCACTTTTACTGATAAATCCCTATAAGTGGGTCCAATTTTCATAGAAATGGGCACAAAAATGAGTCCACTTTTCAACAAAATCGTTAAAATTGGGTAATTTTTTCACGTTTTTCACATTTATGATGATTTTTTTTTCAAGAGAAAACCTTAAAATGGCTCCACTAGTGAGAACCGAATCCCTAAAAATGGGTGGATATTTTAGGCTGCGCATCCCATCTACAGTGAAGCCAAGTCTCCCTGTTTTACGACCCATCTCCCGGTTGTAATATCATTTCTCCCGGTTTCAAGTCATTGGCTAACAAAGCCTAATAAAACCGGGAATAAAACAGTAAATTTAGCTCAAATTGCACCAGATTGCAAGAAATTGCATCATTGTGGCGCTGAAAAAAATCACCCTGTTTTGACATCCATGGACTTTGCATCTCTGCATCTAAAAGGAAGGCAGTACAACGCTGGGATAACTCCCGCATACTATAAAGAGATTGAAACCAACTCACTGAAACGATTTTTTTTACCAGCTTATTCACATTGAATAAACATCTAATGTATTGACTGTTCACATCAACACCATGTAGAAAACAAACATTAGAATTGATAAAACATATATTTGTTAAGAAGTGCTGTATTTACCTATATTGCGAAAAAAGTAACAATTTTACAAGGAAAATAATAAATTTGCAAGTTTAATATCAAGCTGCATGTTTGTCTAGTACTATGGACTGTTATATGAAACCACTGCAGTGACAACTGTAGTGATTACCTCAAGGTAAAACTAAGAAAACTTGAGTTTAATTTCCTGTCATTGTCAACTATTCTAAATGACAGATTACAAAATCGTGTGTAGTGTATGCAGGTACATGTGCAAAGTACATTGTTTTATTAAATGTTTTTGTTGGAAATTTTTCCAAAGAGATTCACTGGAACCAATGGCATTTTGTAACCTACTTGGTCAGAAAAAATGCTGTAAAATTGCAACAGTTGGTCATTTACTCCAGACAGTCCTTTTCTTGTACAAATGAAAAGTTGTAGACTTGATGTTGATTACTATAATCAGCTAAGACCTTTCAGATAAAACTGTTAATCTATTATATTTTCATCTAGTTGTTTGGCAAAAAATAACAGAAATGTATGAAATAGTTCTGGAAAATTTAAGAAATAGAAATTCAATACATAAGTTTTTTATGACATTATTAATTTATTTCTAATTTAAGGGTAATGTGTTTACCTAAAATATATCATAGAAGCAATATATACTTGTAGTGCAATTTTAATTAATAAAATAATATTGGTAATATCAAGACAATCTATTTATAATAAAATTGTGATAACTCTTTCACTTAAAAAAATGAATCAAATTGAACTTTGAACATAAGAAATGTCTTTTTGTTTAAATGCATTGCTTAGTCTTTTTAATATTGGAGTAACATAAAACATTGATAAGCTTCCCAGATAACTTTCTTCTGTATTGATTTAATATGATCATCTTTCTACTATAAGGCACACAGCCTCTTCCAATTACAACCTCAGTGTTATTAAAATAGTTTATCTAACTAGTATGTTTCTATAATGTATTTGATTGCCCAAGGTTTAGTTTAGAAATGGCTTTAGAACTTGACTATATTTCGGTAAACATTCTTTTAAATTTATTTCCTAACAGATGTAGCCTAATCAGTTACTAAATTCATTCCTGTGTTATAAAATGGAGTGTATAAGTATGATATGCAGTTTCATCATATTTTATGTTTTTTTAAATGTGTGTATAAAATATTTTGCATGAGAACATATCAAGATTACTATTGTACCTATTTTTTTTTTCAGTTACATAATTATGCAAAATTTTGCTGATGAAATATTCATAGTCATTATTTGCATGTCTGGTAGTGTTATTGTTTAACTGGAAGTGATCATTATCAGATATGTATAGTATCTAAGCACATAGTTAATAAATTTAAATAAGGGTAATTGCTTTCAACTGCTGTTAAATGAGAAGATTTGTACTAGCTGCTATACATTTATACCACTCACATTTTAATCAGTGTGAAAAACAAAATGTTTGGTGAATCTTATTCCAAATGTCAAACTGAACAATAATCACAACTGGAGCTTTATTCAACCACACTGTGCAATTTTTATATAGTGTAAGGTTAAATCAGGTGCTCATTCACACAAAAAGTTCAAACCTGTTTGATGTTCTAAGTTGGCTTTAGCAAGTGCTTTAGTTAAATGGATTTGGAAAATTAGACACACTTGTCCATACAGCCATACTACAGTTAACCCTTTGAATGTTAATGTGTCAGTACTGTGATAGAGGTATACAAGGGTATCAGCCTGTAAGCAAAGTTAGGGTGTTGATTTTTATCCATGTATAACCCTGAAAGGTAAAAATTTGAATAGTGTCCGTATTTGCTAATGTGTCGCTTGTCGGTGCAATTTTTAAGGTCATGTCAATTTTTACCCATGTGTACCATTTGTGATTGACTCAATTCGCCACAATCATTACTGTATGGATTCCAAGAAATTACATTAAATATTTTATAGGAAAAACTTAGATCTGAGATCAGATTACTAGATGCTGTCCATTAAAGTAGATGCTATTCGTTTATATAACCAGTAATGTCGAAAAATCCCTGAGGCGGCTATATGATACTGTTATGAACTTTTATTCATATTTCTATTTGTATGCTACACGCAGATTACACAGGTACAAGCTCTTATGGATTTTTTTATTGTTACTCTTGGCTATAATTATTAATTGTTAATAAAGTCAAGTTATGAATACCTGTAATTTTAAAATAAACTGTTTAATGCAGATTGAACTGAAAGATACTAATAAAATTTAAATGAATAGTGCAATAAAAATGCCTGAGGCCTTGTTCCTATGTGTCAAATATAATCTGCTAGGTACTTGTTTATTTAAACTGGGGTTTAAACATGCTCACCTTAATAAAGGCATTAAGTGCATCATTGTCATGTACAGGTTACAGTAGTCTTTGTACTAATGTAAATCTAATAATCCTTTGGGAATTTACATACATATCTGATTAAAATCACATGCCTTGTGTATTTTCATGAAAAAATAATCCTGCTGTCATTTTTTGTGGATAAAATCACCAAGTTGCATGAGAATGTATCAAAGATCATTTACTTTTCCAAAAGTTTCAAAAATTTGCTGCACATTGTAGCTATGAAAATATATGTGTACATATTTAACTATAAATAAACATATGTTTTGTTTGTTGCATGGTACAGGTTAGCAGAACTGCTAATTTATTGTAGGATTTCAAAATAAAACATGTTGTATGATCAATTGCTTATGTTTTTATTAAACATAAAATAGTATTTAACAGGTTTACACTAGGGTGTATAATGATGTGGTCATTAAGATGTGATGACCTGAGTTAATTATGGTAACTGTTACAATAAAGATGCTTTTCTGTTGACCATGTCTGAAATAAATCTAAAGTGCTTTGTGTAAAATGATATTGAGATATTTATAAAATTGGTTCTCCAAGTTTTTATGTACATGTTTCAGAGTGTGCCTTTGTGGAGACAAACCAACCTGATATGCCTTACTGCATCTGTAGTATTCAAGGATTTAAGCTGGTAAGTGAATGTATAATACTGCCCCAGACTGTCTTACACACAGGCTATGAAGAGACATCTTTGTACTTTTATTACCCATTTGGGGCTGGGTACCTTATACTATTTGTATACTGTATATGTTACTATTGTAAATGTATTAAGGAATATGCCACTATAATAAAATAATTTGAACTTGAAATAAAAAGAACATTTGCGTACACCTGCATATACCTCTTTCCTGGTCTTAACCTTTTTATGCCCATCCACATAGTGGTGGATGCTATGGGCATATTGTCATAGTGTAGGCGTTGATGTTGTCGTCGTCGTATGTAACACTTTCCTTTGTCTCGCGATAACAGATTCAGTTTCATATTTGGCACAGGGTAAATACAGGTCAAAGCGCATGTCGCGCTTATACTTTTGACCTCGATTACTTCCAATATGGCCGACTGGTGGCCATGTTTGTTCCCGAGAGGGCACGTAACGTTGCGTCTATAGCCGCGAAATGACCTTGAGAAGTAGGTCAAATACCGAAACGATTCTTGGAATTTTTTGTCACACGTAACACTTTCTTTGTCTCGCAATAACTGCTTCAGTTTTTATCCGATCAGCTCCATATTCGGTACACAGTGAGTACAGGACAAAGTACAGATTATGTGTAATATTGACCCAGATCACTTCCAACATGGCTGAATGTCAGTTTCATGTTTGGCACAGAATAAGCCCAGGTCGCAGTATATGTTCTGTATAATTTTGACCTAGATTACTTCCAATATGGCTGACTGGTGGCCATGTTTGTTACCGAGAAGGCACATAACATTGTGTCTATAGCCGCGAAGACGAAGCGCTGCCTGGATGATTCAAAGGTGGTTCTAGGAAGGCCATAGATTGGTGGATTGCCTAGGCTAGGTGACATTTTAAAATGACCTTGAGA